>JAPWDM010000002.1:13882832-14075332 GCA_035578155.1 Brachynemurus nebulosus
ATCGCCGTCTGACTAAGCATCGGGAGATACTTACCGAACACATGAAAAGTCGGGTCCGCAATAAGCTTCACTTTCTTCTCATGGCCGGCTGCAACCAAGGAAATAGCTCCGGACTTGCTATTATTAATAGCAAGGCCATAGGCATGTAAGCACCTAGTAAACTTATCGAGGCTGTCTTGGAGACCCATTTGCGTCGATGCAATCAAAACCACATCATCAGCAAATGCTAGGGCTCCGACGGTGTTATCCCCATCCAGTCGAAAACCAACAGCCGGGTCTAACTTCCTTAAACACTCCGCAATGCAGAGGTTGAAGAGAAGAGGTGATAAGGGATCCCCTTGGCGCACACCACGCCCAAGTTTAACGGCCTTCGATTTTCTGCCATCACGCTCTAGAATGGTAGTTGCCTCTCTATAAAGACCCGCCACATAGCTGCAGAACTGCTTAGGTAAACCAAGTTTATCAAGAGTTCTGAGTAGAGCGGGATGCGATATAGTGTCAAACGCCTTGGACACGTCCAAAGAGGCGGCATGAATACTCTTGCAGCGTAACCGAGCTTCTGCGAAGAGGGTCTGCAAAAGATACAGGTTCCCAGCTAAGCCATCGCCATGGGTAAACGCTGCTTGACGAGCATCATTGACGGGCAATCGCATTAAACGTGACGCGAGAATCTTATGGAGCTGCCGAAGGACAACAGAACCAATCGAAATCGGTCTGAATTCCGACGGACTTACGGCACCGTCTTTCTTGGGAATGAACACAGTTCGGGTGGCAGCCAAGTTAGGGTGTAACTCCCCGTTCAGAAGTATGACGTTTAGCACAATAGCACGTATGATGGCAGGAACGAAGTTCCATACTCTAGGAGTAATCCCATCAGGTCCTGGAGCTGATGATGGCTCCACTTTGCACGTCGCTATATCCCTAACAGAGATTGGAGACCACAAAGATTGCATGGCAGAAGGAGGTCCCGAGTCATTTAGCTCGCCAGCGATCTCATCCAGATCAGAGGCACTTTCGGACTCAAACAGAGGCCTCCAGTACGCATCTAGATCGTTCAGGTCAACACTGGCAGCCCCAAGGTCACCATCCAACACCAGTTTGGCTGCAACGCTAAAATTGCGTTTATACAACCTCTGGACCTTGGCATATTGTGCACGTCTCTTCGTTCGTTTCCCACCTTTTGTTGGCTTACGTTTGCCCTTATGAATGAATTTCTGGCTCGTTGGTTGAGAACTAAGGAAGACGTCATGCAACCAAGAATAAATCTCGGAAGCTACGTCTATACCTTCAAGTGCAGCCTCAGCAATACGCTTCAGTCTGTCACCCTGATAACCCGTATAATCGACTGGTAAGCTCAAGAGCTCCCGTATGCGATTGCGAATCGCCTCATTTAGATGGTCGGAGGACGATCCTTTCTGGGTAACAGAGTCCTCTTGTGAGGGTTCCTCTACTGCAGAACCAGGCCTAGAAGCGGACGCAATGCGTTCAAGTTCCTCCCTTACCATCTCGCGGTGCGCGGGCGAACGCCTACGACCCTTGATGGCTTCGAGAGTGCGACCGGGAAACTGTCTCTCAAGATGTAAATTGAGATGACGAACACCGGACGCAGTCGCTTCAGCCTCAGCCACTGCTAAGAGTTTAAACTCCTCTGGATCCCATCGTGCCTTAGTTCGGGCTACGTTTATATTTTCGTTGGCTTTTTCAGGATGGGTTCTCCTCATATGGACTCCACGGCCAATAGCCGTGGCAAATATACGCCCGCAGTCGGGCTCACCACACATGAACTGGACACCTTCTGTGTCCGGTCTCTCGCTAGTCGATGCTCCTCCAGACGACTGTGGTCGACCTGGGTCCAAGTCCGACATCATAAAAGACAATCCGGCATTTGTTTGATCATTAGGAGCATCATGATGATAATCACAGTGAGGGCTGCTAACCCCCAAAGTGATACCCGCTTGGCGACTACTTGTGGGTTTCCGAAGAACCCCAGCGGCACCCTCCACGAGCAGGCAAGTCGCTTACACACTGATCACCGCAGGGCCCGAAGAACCTGGCCGGATCGAGCGATGGTGTTCCACTACTGGGCTGGCAAGAACACAAGGTGCCAAAGAGAGTCATAGTTACTCCCGCCGTTTACCCGCGCTTGCTTGAATTTCTTCACGTTGACATTCAGAGCACTGGGCAGAAATCACATTGCGTCAACACCCGTTGGGGCCATCGCAATGCTTTGTTTTAATTAGACAGTCGGATTCTCCTAGTCCGTGCCAGTTCTGAGTTAACCGTTAAATGGCGGCCGAAGAGAACATTTACGCATATATATTTTTCATTTTAATATAATATAATTAAATAAATAAAAATATAAATATAAAAATTATTATGATATATATGTTGAGTAAAGTCTCGCAGCAAGAAAGTTCCGTAGGTGGCCAAGGCACGGGACCGAGTTCGGATCCACAAAACATATACCCAAAACTAATTCATTAAATAGCATACAAGTAAATAATAATTTAAAAAATTTTCAATAATTACATAGATATGTAAAGTATTTTTCGAACAAATCAAAAAAAACTTTTAATGAAATTATTATAAATAAATCATATTTAGTTTTATTATATAAATAATGCAGCCTTTGTATATAAAAATTTTATCCATCATTTTACATAAATGATTATTATCAAATATATATTAAATCCCCAAATATTCATTTATTATACACATAATAACTAATTACTTAGAAAATTATGTAATTTATAAATTATTCTTATGGAGTACATATTAATAAAATAACAAAAATAAAAAATCAGATTTTTATATATCAGTACTGTACCATACAATAATTAAATATAATTACAAATAAAATCGATTTTTCCAATAATTGTTCTATATAATACATAAATACACACATTATAATTATTTATTATTTTAATAAATAAAATTTACAAAACATATGTATAACATTTAGTAGGTAATATGGTATCACCTCACCCAGGCCCGGCACGTTAGCCATAACCTACATCCCAATCAAGCCCGACACGCCCCGGTCCTCAGAGCCAATCCTTATCCCGAAGTTACGGATCTAATTTGCCGACTTCCCTTACCTACATTATTCTATCGACTAGAGGCTCTTCACCTTGGAGACCTGCTGCGGATATGGGTACGAACCGGCGCGACACCTCCACGTGGCCCTCACCTGGATTTTCAAGGTCCGAGGGAATGATCCAGACACCGCCGCAACTGCGGTGCTCTTCGCGTTCCAAACCCTATCGCCCTGCTAGAGGATTCCAGGGAACTCGAACGCTCATGCAGAAAAGAAAACTCTTCCTGGATCTTCCGACGGCGTCTCCAGGCCTCTTTGGGTTACCCCGACGAACACTCATATACACATATATAATGTGAATGAGGGCCCGACTTATATACGGTTCCGCTGCCGGGTACCGGAATAGGAACCGGTTTCCCTTTCGCCCAATGGATGTAATTATTTATTATTTATTTATTTATTTTATAAAATTTTATTATTTTAAATAATAATTATTTATAAAAATAATTATATAATTTATTAAAACACATCAACATTAACATCGGTTTTCACCTAGGGCTTAGGATCGACTGACTCGTGTGCAACGGCTGTTCACACGAAACCCTTCTCCACGTCAGTCCTCCAGGGCCTCGCTAGAGTATTTGCTACTACCACCAAGATCTGCACCGATGGCGGCTCCAGACAGCCTCACGGCCAATCCTTCCGCGCACACCATCGCGACCCTCCTACTCGTCAAGTTTTCATGATATTTAAAAATTTTTATAAAAATAATAAATATCTATAATAACAATTGACGATAGAGTATAAGCACGACGCTTCAGCGCCATCCATTTTCAGGGCTAGTTGCTTCGGCAGGTGAGTTGTTACACACTCCTTAGCGGATTCCGACTTCCATGGCCACCGTCCTGCTGTCTTAAGCAACCAACACCTTTCATGGTATCCCATAAGCGTCGATTTTGGCGCTTTAACTCTATGTTTGGTTCATCCCACAGCGCCAGTTCTGCTTACCAAAAGTGGCCCACTTGGCATTCTGATCCATAAATATTATCTTAATTAAAAATATTATTCTCATAGCTTCACATATATATAAAATTAAAAATAAAATCAATATATGATTTTAAGCAAGCTAGAGATCTCACCCATTTAAAGTTTGAGAATAGGTTGAGGTCGTTTCGGCCCCAAGGCCTCTAATCATTCGCTTTACCGGATGAGACTCGTTGAATGATGAACGCCAGCTATCCTGAGGGAAACTTCGGAGGGAACCAGCTACTAGATGGTTCGATTAGTCTTTCGCCCCTATACCCAGTTCCGACGATCGATTTGCACGTCAGAATCGCTACGGACCTCCATCAGGGTTTCCCCTGACTTCGTCCTGACCAGGCATAGTTCACCATCTTTCGGGTCCCAGCGTGTACGCTCTAGGTGCACCTTTATTCATAATAAAAATTATAAAAAAATTATAAGAATAATATAAGATGCCCTGGGAGTGCGATATTTAATACATAATAAAAATATATCCTCCCTCAAATTTATAATAAAAAAAATAAAAATTTTTTTTAAAAAAATTATTTTACTTTCATTTCGCCTTTGGGTTTCATAAAATTTATTAATATTTCGATGAAAAAATATTTTATTCCCAATGACTTGCGCACATGCTAGACTCCTTGGTCCGTGTTTCAAGACGGGTCCTGAAAGTACCCAAAGCTATAGCGTCGCTGACAAAAAGATTATTGTTCAAATTAATACCTAAAAACTGACAGTAATATGGTATGATTTATTGGTATAAAAACCAAATAAAATCATATGTTTTATTAAGAAATATAAAAAACCTAATAAAACCCATATATACTCGTTTTAGGTAATGAACGTGTAAAAAAAAAAAAAAAAATTTTACACTTAATCTTATATTATAAATATTTATACCGTCAAACAATTAATTAGATAATATAGGCATATATTATATAAATAAATAAAAATTTATAATATAATATACAATGCACAAAAATATTTCATAAATCAATATTTAACGGGTCGCGACGTCCTACAAGATGAGAAGTGCATACCTCGTTATTATACACAACATATAGTAGTGCAATAATTTTATAAATTATAAATATACCATAAAAAATTATAATATATAATAATAATAAATTTTGTCACTAACAAATACAAGTTGGTTAATATACGATAAAAAGTAAATGAATCTCATCTTTCGACCTTTCGGGTTTTTCAGGTTTACCCCTGAACGGTTTTACGTACTCTTGAACTCTCTCTTCAAAGTTCTTTTCAACTTTCCCTCACGGTACTTGTTCGCTATCGGTCTCGTGGTTATATTTAGCCTTAGATGGAGTTTACCACCCACTTAGAGCTGCACTCTCAAGCAACCCGACTCTAAGGAGAGATCCACCTGTTATTCAGTATATAGTCACTACGGGCCTGGCACCCTCTCTGGGTATATGGCCCCATTCAAGATGGACTTGGACTTATTACATAAAATAACAGGTTATATAAAAAATTATGGATCCTCCCAAACACTACATTCCCCGAATGACCATTTTTATTTAGCCATGGGGTTCAGTGATGGGCTTTTCCCTGTTCGCTCGCCGCTACTAAGGGAATCCTAGTTAGTTTCTTTTCCTCCGCTTAATAATATGCTTAAATTCAGCGGGTAATCTCACCTACTCTGAGGTCGCAATTATAAAAATAAATAAAATAAAAAATAATTTTTTAATATTTTCTTAATAAATATAAAAATTTTTATTTTTGGAAAAATAAAAACACTATTAGTAATTAATTAAAACCAAAAAATTTTATCTCATGTTTTTATATTAAATTTTAAATATTATTATTTAATATTTATATGAAAATTAATAAGAAATAAATTATTTCGTTATTTCATATTTTCATAAAATAAAAATAATTCGATATTTTAAAACACATATTTACATGAATAATTTTTGGTTTTCATTACTATATGTGTTTAATTTTTTTTCCAATATTTTTATATTTTTAGAAAATATCTTTTCTTTTTTATTAAATTAAAATGATGTGATGTATTATTTGGATTTTCTTATTCTTACATTTTATTTTATAATATATATAAAAAAATATATTTTATAATTAGTAAGATATAGAAAAATAATATTAAAAATACATACATTAAAAACATCATATAATTTAGAATGACGTATAAATTAAAAAAATATACGAACATTCATTTTATTATTCATAAGATATATATTTTAAAAATATATATCCTTTATTAAAAATAATCTTTTATTATTGTATACGACCCTCAGCCAGGTGTGGTCCGGGAACAGTATCCAAGGACCGCAATGTGCGTTCGAAATGTCGATGTTCATGTGTCCTGCAGTTCACAAGTTGACGCGCAATTAGCTGCGTTCTTCATCGACCCACGAGCCAAGTGATCCACCGTTCAGGGTAATCTTTATATTATTAAATTTTAAAAAATATTTATATTAAATAAAAATTTATACTTTTTTTATTATTATAAAATAATAATAAAAAGACTGCAATAAAAAAAAACAATTTTTTATTGACTTACATTTGTATAAAAGAATAAATAATAATATTTAATAAAATTTTATTAGATACAGTGCTTGCTTGTTTATTTGACAAAACATTAAAAAAAAAAAATTTTTTTTAAAGAAAACTCATTTATTAAATAACTATATTATAAATAAGACATATTGAAAATAACTTGTTTTGTTATTTTACGAATATGCTATTTATTTTATATAGATTCAATAAATTTTTAATATTGTTAATATAAAAAAAAAATTTATATATTGATATATAAAAATAAACACATATCAAAAAAAAAATTAAAAAATCAAATTAACATTTGGATGTAAAACTTTATAACCAATAATATATTTAATATATTAAAAATTGGTATCCAAATACGTGTTTATTTATTACAATATTATAATTTTTATATTATAAAAATTATATATTTTATAAAGTAAGTTATAGAAAAAAAGTAAATTTTTCTTTTACTTACATAAAAATATAAGGAATTTATAAACAAAATATTTTAACAAAACATTAATATATATAAAAAATCACAAAAATAAAGTTTTGTTATATTTCGTTAATGATCCTTCCGCAGGTTCACCTACGGAAACCTTGTTACGACTTTTACTTCCTCTAAATGATCAAGTTTGGTCATCTTTCCAGCATCATCGGCAATGTCTTTTAAAAACATTGCCGCGAACCAGTCTGAAGACCTCACTAAATCATTCAATCGGTAGTAGCGACGGGCGGTGTGTACAAAGGGCAGGGACGTAATCAACGCGAGCTTATGACTCGCGCTTACTGGGAATTCCTCGTTCATGGGGAATAATTGCAAGCCCCAATCCCTAGCACGAAGGAGGTTCAGCGGGTTACCCGGACCTTTCGGCCAGAGGAAAACACGCTGATTCCTTCAGTGTAGCGCGCGTGCGGCCCAGAACATCTAAGGGCATCACAGACCTGTTATTGCTCAATCTCGTGCGGCTAGAAGCCGCCTGTCCCTCTAAGAAGAATTATTTGTACGCCGGCAGTAAAAACCACATCAAAAAACTGATGTCACTTTAGTTAATGTATCATGTTAAATATATCATTAATGCAGATTAAGTAATTACACATAGAAATTTATCCCCAAAGAAATAAAAAACATAAATGAATATTATCAATCATACATATTATAAATATATTAAAACAAAATATACAAATAACATTCAGTAACAATACAGCCGATGGGCCTTGAGATGCCGGTAAGTACGTCTATTTAGTAGGCTAGAGTCTCGTTCGTTATCGGAATTAACCAGACAAATCGCTCCACCAACTAAGAACGGCCATGCACCACCACCCACCGAATCAAGAAAGAGCTCTCAATCTGTCAATCCTTCCGGTGTCCGGGCCTGGTGAGGTTTCCCGTGTTGAGTCAAATTAAGCCGCAGGCTCCACTCCTGGTGGTGCCCTTCCGTCAATTCCTTTAAGTTTCAGCTTTGCAACCATACTTCCCCCGGAACCCAAAAGCTTTGGTTTCCCGGAAGCTGCCCGCCAAGTCATCGGAGGAACTTTGGCGGATCGCTAGCTGGCATCGTTTATGGTTAGAACTAGGGCGGTATCTGATCGCCTTCGAACCTCTAACTTTCGTTCTTGATCAATCAAAACATTTTTGGCAAATGCTTTCGCTTCTGTCCGTCTTGCGACGATCCAAGAATTTCACCTCTAACGTCGCAATACGAATGCCCCCATCTGTCCGTATTAATCATTACCTCGGAAAAACTTCCGAAAACCAACAAAATAGAACCGAGGTCCTATTCCATTATTCCATGCACACAATATTCAGGCACTATTTAAATTTTAAAGCCTGCTTTAAGCACTCTAATTTGTTCAAAGTAAACGTACCGGCCCATCTCGACACTCAATTAAGAGCACCGCGATAGGATTATAATTGGGAGGCTGTCTCCATTATTTAAATTATAAAAAATAAATAACTTTAACACTTACGATAAATTATACTTTAATGTACATATTAGTATATAAAATTTAACTAGTATACTTTAAACTTTTCAAGCAAGTAAAAATATAAATAATAACTTACCATAAAAATAAAAATTTAAATAAAAATACAAGTATTTATAACCATATTATACAATATATAATTTATACCTCACCACCGGTAGGACGTCCCACAAAACATGCCAGTTAAACACCGCGAGCGGTGAACCGACAGTGTAGGACACAAATTCGACTACGAGCTTTTTAACCGCAACAACTTTAATATACGCTATTGGAGCTGGAATTACCGCGGCTGCTGGCACCAGACTTGCCCTCCAATGGATCCTCGTTAAAGGATTTAAAGTGTACTCATTCCGATTACGGGGCCTCGGATGAGTCCCGTATCGTTATTTTTCGTCACTACCTCCCCGTGCCGGGAGTGGGTAATTTGCGCGCCTGCTGCCTTCCTTGGATGTGGTAGCCGTTTCTCAGGCTCCCTCTCCGGAATCGAACCCTGATTCCCCGTTACCCGTTACAACCATGGTAGGCGCAGAACCTACCATCGACAGTTGATAAGGCAGACATTTGAAAGATGCGTCGCCGGTACTATAAAGACCGTGCGATCAGCTAAAAGTTATTCAGAGTCACCAAATTATTACGATGCACATATATTAAATATATATATATGAAATTATAAAAAAACATAAAATATATTATAAAAATATGTTAACATCGATTGGTTTTGATCTAATAAAAGCATTCCTTCCATCTCTGGTCGGAACTCTGTTTGCATGTATTAGCTCTAGAATTACCACAGTTATCCAAGTAAATGTATGTACGATCTAAGGAACCATAACTGATATAATGAGCCTTTCGCGGTTTCACCTTAATATGGCTTGTACTGAGACATGCATGGCTTAATCTTTGAGACAAGCATATGACTACTGGCAGGATCAACCAGGGAACTGTATGTTCCAAACTTAATAAAATTATTCCAATTTAAAAAAAAAAGAAATATTTTAAAAAGTTTTTCATTTATTAATCAGTATGAAATTTCTTCATAAACTGATATAAACATATAAAAATTATAACAAAAATTGAAATAAAAATAAATTTATTTCTTTTGTTTCTTTTTATATAAAAAATATTTTCTAAAATTTTTAATATTTAAAAAAATAAAAAAAATTCTTTTTTGAAAATATTCATATTTGAATAAAAACTATTACCATATATTTTAAGTAATATAGTTTTATTGAAATAATTCAAACATTTGCTCATAACTCTTCGCTAGATTGTATGCGACAATTTTTAAATATATAAAATATATATTTATTTAACGTTCGAATAACACACTTCATTCGCGCTTGGTATGTAGTGAGTTTCTGCATTATAAATTTATTAAAAAATTTATTTTATAAAATTGTTTGTCCACATAAGAGCCTAAGGCTTAACACCTATAGCCCATGGACTTGCTTTGACATAATATAGGATAATACTAAAAAAAATTATAAAAATTATATATAAATGGTTTTGGGTTAATAAAAATATATGTGAATTATTAATAAAAATCATAAAAATTTTTAATAAATAAAAACACATATTTTTTTTAATACCAAAACACTTACTTTATATATTTTCATAATTTTTCGATGAAGTACCTTTACGATGTTACTGTAGTAAATAAAAATTATTTGAAAATATCAACTTAACAAAAAATAATATTTTCAAAAGAACAGCACTTAGTCAAAAAAAAACTATTAATGTAATGCTCTTACACACATACATAATAGCTATATATACTTTGACCGAACCGTTCACAACGTTTAAGTCAACTACACACATCGATATTTAAAAAGGTACCATCATCATATATAAGTTTTGGATTTTGCAGCGTGGTAAATTTTACTTTTTTTTTATATTTTTTTGTTTTAATTTATTATAAAAATGATAAAAACTATAAAATATATAATTATTAATGAAGTTTTTTAAAGTTTATATTAAAATATAAGAATTTTTTTTTATATTTTTCATTTTTTTTCAATTTTTTTGAGTTTTTATATAGATATAGGTAATACTACATACAACCTAGTAGAGTAACAACACATATCGTATGATATTTGTACCTAATATAAACTAGGATGATTGTAACAACATCGCTTAGATACAAAATAAATGTATATTTGAACTTTGAAAAATTTTTACACATTAATAATAAATGAAACAAATTCTTTAAAAATTCATCTAAATTAAAACTTTTTTTTCAAAACATGATGAATTTTGTTAAAACAAACGAATGTAGATTAGTTTTTTATACATAAAATTGATAGTTTAGGAGAAAATTAACATTTTGTTATTTATAATGTACGTTATAAACAACTTTTATGAAAAGTATAAAAAATCAAAAAATACATTCTCATACACGAAGATTTCAATATTTTTACTTACATTACGTTAAAATATGTACAATAACTTGATTTACGTCTACGTATTTACAAATTTAATATCCATTTGTATTTTAGGTGTACAATATTCATACTATATTAGAAGAACCAAAATCACAAAAAATTCATATATTTCAAAACTTTTTTTTCAAAACAGGATGAATTTTGTTAAAACAAACGATTGTAGATTAGTTTTTTATACATAAAATTGATAGTTTAGGAGAAAATTAACATTTTGTTATTTATAATGTACGTTATAAACAACTTTTATGAAAAGTATAGAAAATCAAAAAATACATTCTCATATACGAAGATTTCAATATTTTTACTTACACTACGTTAAAATATTTACACTAACTTGACTTACGTTTACGTATTTACAAATTTCGTATCCATTTGTATTTTAGGTGTACAATATTCATACTATATCACAAGAGTAAAAATCACAAAAAATTCATATATTTCAAAATTTTTTTTTCAAAACATGATGAATTTTGTTAAAATAAACGAATGTAGATTTGTTTTTTATACATAAAATTGATAGTTTAGGAGAAAATTAACATTTTGTTATTTATAATGTACGTTATAAACAACTTTTATGAAAAGTATAAAAAATCAAAAAATACATTCTCATATACGAAGATTTCAATATTTTTACTTACATTACGTTAAAATATGTACACTAACTTGATTTACGTTTACGTATTTACAAATTTCGTATCCATTTGTATTTTAGGTGTACAATATTCATACTATATCAGAAGAATCAAAATCACAAAAAATTCATATATTTCAAAATTTTTTTTCAAAACCTGATGAATTTTGTTAAAATAAACGAATGTAGATTAGTTTTTTATACATAAAATTGATAGTTTAGGAGAAAATTAACATTTTGTTATTTATAATGTACGTTATAAACAACTTTTATGAAAAGTAAAAAATCAAAAAATACATTCTCATATACGAAGATTTCAATATTTTTACTTACATTACGTTAAAATATGTACACTAACTTGATTTACGTTTACGTATTTACAAATTTCGTATCCATTTGTATTTTAGGTGTACAATATTCATACTATATCAGAAGAATCAAAATCACAAAAAATTCATATATTTCAAAATTTTTTTTCAAAACATGATGAATTTTGTTAAAATAAACGAATGTAGATTTCTTTTTTATTCATAAAATTGATAGTTTAGGAGAAATTTAACATTTTGTTATTTATAATGTACGTTATAAACAACTTTTATGAAAAGTATAAAAAATCAAAAAATACATTCTCATATACGAAGATTTCAATATTTTTACTTACATTACGTTAAAATATGTACACTAACTTGATTTACGTTTACGTATTTACAAATTTCGTATCCATTTGTATTTTAGGTGTACAATATTCATACTATATCAGAAGAATCAAAATCACAAAAAATGCATATATTTCAAAATTTTTTTTCAAAACATGATCAATTTTGTTGAAATAAACGAATGTAGATTTGATTTTTATACATAAAATTGATAGTTTGCGAGAAAATTAACATTTTGTTATTTATAATGTACGTTCTAAACAACTTTTATGAAAAGTAAAAAATCAAAAAATACATTCTCATATACGAAGATTTCAATATTTTTACTTACATTACGTTAAAATATGTACACTAACTTGATTTACGTCTACGTATTTACAAATTTAATATCCATTTGTATTTTAGGTGTACAATATTCATACTATATTAGAAGAACCAAAATCACAAAAAATTCATATATTTCAAAACTTTTTTTTCAAAACAGGATGAATTTTGTTAAAACAAACGAATGTAGATTAGTTTTTTATACATAAAATTGATAGTTTAGGAGAAAATTAACATTTTGTTATTTATAATGTACGTTATAAACAACTTTTATGAAAAGTATAGAAAATCAAAAAATACATTCTCATATACGAAGATTTCAATATTTTTACTTACACTACGTTAAAATATTTACACTAACTTGACTTACGTTTACGTATTTACAAAATTCGTATCCATTTGTATTTTAGGTGTACAATATTCATACTATATCACAAGAGTAAAAATCACAAAAAATTCATATATTTCAAAATTTTTTTTCAAAACATGATGAATTTTGTTAAAATAAACGAATGTAGATTTGTTTTTTATACATAAAATTGATAGTTTAGGAGAAAATTAACATTTTGTTATTTATAATGTACGTTATAAACAACTTTTATGAAAAGTATAAAAAATCAAAAAATACATTCTCATATACGAAGATTTCAATATTTTTACTTACATTACGTTAAAATATGTACACTAACTTGATTTACGTTTACGTATTTACAAATTTCGTATTCATTTGTATTTTAGGTGTACAATATTCATACTATATCACAAGAATCATAATCACAAAAAATTCATATATTTCAAAATTTTTTTTCAAAACTTGATGAATTTTGTTAAAATAAACGAATGTAGATTAGTTTTTTATACATAAAATTGATAGTTTAGGAGAAAATTAACATTTTGTTATTTATAATGTACGTTATAAACAACTTTTATGAAAAGTATAAAAAATCAAAAAATACATTCTCATATACGAAGATTTCAATATTATTACTTACATTACGTTAAAATATGTACACTAACTTGATTTACGTTTACGTATTTACAAATTTCGTATCCATTTGTATTTTAGGTGTACAATATTCATACTATATCAGAAGAATAAAAATCACAAAAAATTCATATATTTCAAAATTTTTTTTCAAAACTTGATGAATTTTGTTAAAATAAACGAATGTAGATTTGTTTTTTATACATAAAATTGATAGTTTACGAGAAAATTAACATTTTGTTAGTTATAATGTACGTTATAAACAACTTTTATGAAAAGTAAAAAATCAAAAAATACATTCTCATATACGAAGATTTCAATATTTTTACTTACATTACGTTCAAATATGTACACTAACTTGATTTACGTCTACGTATTTACAAATTTAATATCCATTTGTATTTTAGGTGTACAATTTTCATACTATATTAGAAGAACCAAAATCACAAAAAATTCATATATTTCAAACTTTTTTTTCAAAACAGGATGAATTTTGTTAAAACAAACGAATGTAGATTAGTTTTTTATACATAAAATTGATAGTTTAGGAGAAAATTAACATTTTGTTATTTATAATGTACGTTATAAACAACTTTTATGAAAAGTATAGAAAATCAAAAAATACATTCTCATATACGAAGATTTCAATATTTTTACTTACACTACGTTAAAATATTTACACTAACTTGACTTACGTTTACGTATTTACAAATTTCGTATCCATTTGTATTTTAGGTGTACAATATTCATACTATATCACAAGAGTAAAAATCACAAAAAATTCATATATTTCAAAATTTTTTTTCAAAACATGATGAATTTTGTTAAAATAAACGAATGTAGATTTGTTTTTTATACATAAAATTGATAGTTTAGGAGAAAATTAACATTTTGTTATTTATAATGTACGTTATAAACAACTTTTATGAAAAGTATAAAAAATCAAAAAATACATTCTCATATACGAAGATTTCAATATTTTTACTTACATTACGTTAAAATATGTACACTAACTTGATTTACGTTTACGTATTTACAAATTTCGTATCCATTTGTATTTTAGGTGTACAATATTCATACTATATCAGAAGAATCAAAATCACAAAAAATTCATATATTTCAAAATTTTTTTTCAAAACCTGATGAATTTTGTTAAAATAAACGAATGTAGATTAGTTTTTTATACATAAAATTGATAGTTTAGGAGAAAATTAACATTTTGTTATTTATAATGTACGTTATAAACAACTTTTATGAAAAGTAAAAATCAAAAAATACATTCTCATATACGAAGATTTCAATATTTTTACTTACATTACGTTAAAATATGTACACTAACTTGATTTACGTTTACGTATTTACAAATTTCGTATCCATTTGTATTTTAGGTGTACAATATTCATACTATATCAGAAGAATCAAAATCACAAAAAATTCATATATTTCAAAATTTTTTTTCAAAACTTGATGAATTTTGTTAAAATAAACGAATGTAGATTAGTTTTTTATACATAAAATTGATAGTTTAGGAGAAAATTAACATTTTGTTATTTATAATGTACGTTATAAACAACTTTTATGAAAAGCAAAAAATCAAAAAATACATTCTCATATACGAAGATTTCAATATTTTTACTTACATTACGTTAAAATATGTACACTAACTTGATTTACGTTTACGTATTTACAAATTTCGTATCCATTTGTATTTTAGGTGTACAATATTCATACTATATCAGAAGAATCAAAATCACAAAAAATTCATATATTTCAAAATTTTTTTTCAACACATGATGAATTTTGTTAAAATAAACGAATGTAGATTTGTTTTTTATACATAAAATTGATAGTTTAGGAGAAATTTAGCATTTTGTTATTTATAATGTACGTTATAAACAACTTTTATGAAAAGTATAAAAAATCAAAAAATACATTCTCATATACGAAGATTTCAATTTTTTTACTTACATTACGTTAAAATATGTACACTAACTTGATTTACGTTTACGTATTTACAAATTTCGTATCCATTTGTATTTTAGGTGTACAATATTCATACTATATCACAAGAATCAAAATCACAAAAAATGCATATATTTCAAAATTTTTTTTCAAAACATGATGAATTTTGTTAAAATAAACGAATGTAGATTTGTTTTTTATACATAAAATTGATAGTTTACGAGAAAATTAACATTTTGTTATTTATAATGTACGTTATAAACAACTTTTATGAAAAGTATAGAAAATCAAAAAATACATTCTCATATACGAAGATTTCAATATTTTTACTTACACTACGTTAAAATATTTACACTAACTTGACTTACGTTTACGTATTTACAAATTTCGTATCCATTTGTATTTTAGGTGTACAATATTCATACTATATCACAAGAGTAAAAATCACAAAAAATTCATATATTTCAAAATTTTTTTTCAAAACATGATGAATTTTGTTAAAATAAACGAATGTAGATTTGTTTTTTATACATAAAATTGATAGTTTACGAGAAAATTAACATTTTGTTATTTATAATGTACGTTATAAACAACTTTTATGAAAAGTAAAAAATCAAAAAATACGTTCTCATATACGAAGATTTCAATATTTTTACTTACACTACGTTAAAATATTTACACTAACTTGACTTACGTTTACGTATTTACAAATTTCGTATCCATTTGTATTTTAGGTGTACAATATTCATACTATATCACAAGAGTAAAAATCACAAAAAATTCATATATTTCAAAATTTTTTTTCAAAACATGATGAATTTTGTTAAAATAAACGAATGTAGATTAGTTTTTTATACATAAAATTGATAGTTTAGGAGAAAATTAACATTTTGTTATTTATAATGTACGTTATAAACAACTTGTATGAAAAGTATAAAAAATCAAAAAATACATTCTCATATACGAAGATTTCAATATTTTTACTTACATTACGTTAAAATATGTACACTAGCTTGATTTAGGTTTACGTATTTACAAATTTAATATCCATTTGTATTTTAGGTGTACAATATTCATACTATATTAGAAGAATCAAAATCACAAAAAATTCATATATTTCAAAATTTTTTTTCAAAACATGATGAATTTTGTTAAAACAAACGAATATAGATTTCCTTTTTATATATAAAATTGATAGTTTTGGAGAAAATTTCTATTTTGTTATTTATAATGTACGTTATAAACTACTTTTATGAAAAGTATAAAAAATCAAAAAATACAATCTCATATACGAAGATTTCAATATTTTTACTTACATTACGTTAAAATATGTACACTAACTTGATTTAGTCTTTTATGTGGGGTAATTTTGACATGATTAATTTACCTCTCTAATGTGTTTAGTTGGAAAAGAGTGACTTATTTAAGTCTTTTATGTGGGGTAATTTTTACATGATCAATTTACCTCTCTAAAGTGTTTAGTTGGAAAAGAGTGACTTATTTAAGTCTTTTATGTGGGGTAATTTTTACATGATCAATTTACCTCTCTAATGTTTTTAGTTGGAAAAAAGTGACTTATTTATGTCTTTTGTGTGGGGTAATTTTCTACTAAGTAATTTAATCTACTTACCTCTGTTGTGTGTTTAGTTGGAAATGTGTAGAATAATTGAGTCTGATAATTTGGTCATTTCTATTGAATGGGGTTATTTTTTCATGTTCATTTTACCTCAATATACCTCAATAAAAGTATTAGTTGAACAATAACGGTAAAGATATTTTTTAATTTAAATAATTATTCTTATTATAATATGTAATTGAAGCGATTACTATAAGAATTTTATCTAATATTATCATTTTCCGATTCTTCCTATACTAATTTCAGTTGATGCTATTCAAATTTTCCCAAAAAATTGCCCAACTAACCCCGGTCTACCCTACTTACCTCTGTAGTGTGTTTAGTTGGAAAAGTGTAGATTAATTGAGTTTGATAATTTGGTCATTTCTATTGAATGGGGTTATTTTTTCATGTTCATTTTACCTCAATATACCTCAATAAAAGTATTAGTTGAACAATAACGGTAAAGATATTTTTTAATTTAAATAATTATTCTTATTATAATATGTAATTGAAGCGATTACTATAAGAATTTTATCTAATATTATCATTTTCCTATTCTTCCTATACTAATTTCAGTTGATGCTATTAAAATTTTCCCAAAAAATTGCCCAACTGACCCCGATCTACCCTACGTAAAATAACTAAAAATTTATATTATAAATAGTTTTAATTTCTTTTTGAGTCTAAAATATTTACTTACTGCTTTAAAATCGTAAAATTTTTAATATTTTTTTTATTTCGGAGCGTATCGTCAATTGATAAATAAAAAAATATTGATTTAAAGTTGCAAAATTTTATTAATAATGAAAAATTGTCGCCATTTTGATAAGTTAGTTTAGAATTGATTAGAACTTTACCAAAATACATAGATGGCGAAACAAAATATAGTATTTTGGTATATTCTTTGGAAATATAGTATTTTGGAATATTTAAACCATTCTATATTTTTTAATTTGACATTCTGTTTACTACTAGATGTCACTCTATGTCATAGAGTGAAAAGATGGCAAAATATGTATGTGATGTATCTCATGTTCGTACATACGTGTTCTTTTTTAGGTGTCAATGTGCTGATTTTTTAAAGGGTGTTAATATATTCTGTCCGTTTTTTTTATAGATGTCAACAAATTATAAAACAAAACATTAATAAATCAAAATTTTTGGGTTATATTTTCTTAAAAACATATTCACTGGATTAAAAAAACTTGGTTTCATGCTTATTAAGAAAAAAAAAATGGGTGTTTAATTCATTTATTAATTTTTATAAGCAAGTTTGATGAAATACCTAAAAATAGTGTTCCACAATCGGGGCTTTTACCCTACCAGTTTTCAGTTTTAACTTGTGTGCAGTGCATACTTTTAAAAAAAGTCATATTTTTTTTAAGAAGTTTTTTTTTTAAAAATAAAATGAGGTTAAGCAGATTTAGCGATACATTACGTTATAACCCCTCTCTCAATATTCTGATTTCAACAGCTTGCACTGTTGCCGTTGTTATTGCTACTTTAGACGTTTTTGTTACTTTAAATCAAAAAATCTGAAGTTCAGTCGACCGGATCGCAACTGAATTTTGAGCATCGATTCTTTACTGGTTAAACTATATCATATAAATTTTTTATTTGATTCTCTAATAGAACTATTTTTTTTTTTTTAATTCGAAACAAAAAAATTCTCATGTCTCCATAAGCACCCATGCATTTTCACTCAACTTTGGTAATTTTTTTTCTTGACTCTCAGCGACCAAATTTTTTTGTTTTTTCATAGGATGGTAAAATACCTTTTTGAGAATCGGTATGCAAATTTTTATAATTTTTTCTTCAGTCAGCCCTCATGTCAGAACAACCTTAAAATATTTGCATCAGTAATAAATAAGAACAATTCTATGATAAGTCAATTGATTAATTACTTCAATATTATTTTAACCGAAGATGGGAAAAAAACAGGCAACTTTGTTTAATAAATAGGTTTTTATATGTTTTTTATGTTCCGCTAATTATGCTGGTGTGTGTATTTTAGGAATGTTTTGTTTAGTGGTGAAGCCATTTTTAAGTACAGATCAGTTAAATAGGTTGACTTTTCATTACTGGGCGATGGAAAATAGGGATGGTAAAGTCGACTCCGACTTTAGTCGAAAGTCGATTATTTACTAAAAATAATCGACTTTTTAGAATCGATTTCAGTCACGTCAAGTCGATCTGGAATCGACTCTCACTCGATGACTTTTCGACTTTTTGCGTATGTGCAATGTGCATTTATAAATCGCGCAAAAACATTAGCTTAACATTAATTAAACAGTAGCTTAACGTTGGGCCGATTCGTATCGGTGTAAGCCAAAGCCGCTTGCACTCATTTTGAATCAATTTGCATTTGTTTTGAATCACATTTGGCTTGCTTTTGACATTTTTGTATATTCCTGTCTCACTTTCCATGTTCTAGAGAGAAGGGTCAAGTAACAGCGTTCGGTATATATCGTATACCGTATACACTGTATACCGATGTATACAGCGTATACGTCGATGTATATATCAAAACAAGTGCAAATTGATTCAAAATGAGTGCAAGCGCCTTTGGCTTACACCGATACGAATTGACCCATTAATTCGTCTGTCCATTTTAATTTTAATATTCAACGCCAAATTATTGATAAATTATCTCTTGTTAAATTCTTAAAAATTATATGTTCATTATTTAATAAATTGTTATTTAATAATTGTTACTTAATACAGTACAGATTGTTTAAAGTATATATCGCACTGGTGTTACAAGACTGAGACAATTTGATTTTTTTAGTTCCGAGTAATTTACGTTTGAAATATTTTTATGTTAGAAAAAAATCATTTTTTTTAAATAAAATAGAGAATTTTAACCGCATTCATTTGAAATTTTATATTTAAGCTGCTAAATGGCAGGACTTCACACCTGAAGAATAAAATTGATATTCATTTTAGAATTTCGAATTGTATCGAGGTAAAATATAAAAATAAAATGTAAAATATCCCAGTCTTGTTTTCTTTTATTGAATTGAAAAGTGAAAAATCTCTATAAATATAAAATTTAACTACAAGTTCTACTTGTACATGTCCCATTTCAGTATAAAAATTATGTATCTGTTTTATATTTACTTAAAGAACCTTCTAAAAATTACTGGTTAGTTTATTGGCGAAGATAATGCGATTCTATGCAGGGGAAATTTTCAATATAATTTTCAGCATTTTCGGTTAAATCACACTATGTTTTCTTTTGTTTCCCATGCTTTTCTTTTTCCATAAAACCCAAATTATTAATTTTACTTAAAACAGTACCTAATATTTAAAATTGTTAATGTTGATATAAAAAACTAGACCTGGCACCAGGTCCTTTAGAAATTCTAGAATTATTTCTAGCTTCAAAACCATTCCAAAGACAGTAACTTTTAAAGTAATACTCATGCATTATTTAAAAAGTTAATAAATATTAAATGTTCTCAAAAAATGACTAATAAAAAGATCCTCTAACAGTTCACTAATAAGAAATAATTTAGTATTGTTGTTATCGTTGTTATTACAAATTAATATTTTATATAGGTAGATATAACAATAAAAATGTACATATAATTATGGACCTGCACAGAATTTTTACAATGTACATAAAACCAAGTTTAAACTCATTAAAGGTGAAACACCTATGTAACTTTTACTGGGGTAAGTTGATATATCTCTGTATTGCATAATCTGAAACATTAAAATTGTAAAAATGCTATACAGGTTTATATCGTCATAACTTCGAAATTTCGAATTATTGCAAATATTCGAATATAGCAATAGAAAATTCATTCATTTTTACATAACGTAGTGCAAATAACTCAAAACACTGAATTTGCAAAATATCCCAGTCTTGTAACAGTAGTGCGATATATACTTAGTAGTTTCTATAAATAAACTAATAAATTTTTGAAAAGTCGATTTAAGTCGAAAAGTCGACTTTCAGAGTCAATTAATCGACTTTAAGAATCGAAAAAATGAAAGTCGATTTTAAAGTCGAGAATCGATTTTGCGCGCGCCTTTTCCATCCCTAATGGAAAATCCGCATTGGGTAGGTATAATCGGCCATAAACATCAGTGGTCGTTAAATACATTTTTGTTTGATTGTTGAAAGATTTCTCTTACTGCTGCCTTAGCAGACGTTGATTTAGAAAATAGAACAAAGGATATAGCCGGATAAGTATAGGTGAATTGGCCCCGGAAGCGAATTATTTTACATAATAACTATATTAACGGTATAGCGACGCTGTATGTGAAGCCGCTGCTACACGATGCTACGAACACCTTCCAACATTCGACGTTGGATGGTTCATAGCATCGTGTAGCCGTTGTTCGAACCTACGAGTGTCCAATGTCGAGCGTCAAACGTTCGCATTTGGTCGTGTCCCGTTCGATGTCGGTATTTTTGCACCGAGTCAAAGGGATGCTTCGAACGTTTGAAGGTCAATGTTGATTGCGTTGGTTGGTTCGACTCAGCAGCTGCACGACTCGTTCATGTGAAGAGAGACAACATCAGTGTATAACATTAGAGATAACATCAGACAGATAACAGCCTCGCCACTGAGTACTAACACATCATCATTCGTATTGGATCAAACATTCGATTCACCGTGTAGCAGATACATTCGTTGCACCAACTATCAAACTTAATTGCCTCAAACGTTCGATCGAACGTTGGAAGGAACGTTCGTACCCCAGTGAACATTTTTCTGTAAATTTTATGTCAAAGTGACAGAACTGAAAGTCACCTGTTACATAAAATATGAGTCACATATGACTCACATGTAACTTACAATTTCCCACTTATAAACGTAACAATGTGACGTAACATTGTTATGTTCTTGTTACGTTTCAGGAAAATATAACTTTGATGTTACCTTATAGATAAAAATACGCCTTACGCCTTCTTTTGCAATAAGCAAATTCAAAATTCCCCTTTTTTGTTTCTTATTAACATTACATCACATATTACCAACTTTGTTCATATACATACACCTAAATTATTACTGTTTTTTTTTCTTTTTTTTTGTTGACTGTTACAGGATTCGAACCGTTATCCAAGCTGAAGCATCATTTAAATTATCGACAGTCTTAACCACTAGACCAAACTGACTTATTTATTCTCATCGTTATATATTAATATATATAACAAAATAGTAAATAAAGCCTTACAAGAATTTTCATAAGAGTTTAATTTTTAAATTAATAACAAAATTAACTGTTTTAACGACGTATTAACGTTTTTTTAATGAAATGTCACAATCATGACTCTTTTGTTATGTTTTTGTGACATGTCAATATTAATAAAACATTTCACTTGTCACTTTTGTGAAATGTTTTGTTACCATATTAATTTTAAATGTATCAATTCGCAAGGAGTTATCAATTTAAAGATACCTGTATTTAATACGTCACAAAAACATAACATAAGAGTACTGTTGTGACGTTTTGTTCAAAGTAACATTGTTAGGTCATCGGGACATAACAAAAGAGTTATGATTGTGACATTTCAATAAAGTAACGTTGATACGTCACAAAAACATAACATAAGAGTCAGTTCTGTGAGGTTTTATTAAAGTAACATTGTTAGGTTGCGAAGACATAACATAAAAGTCACACTGTGACGTTTTATCGAAGCAACCTTGATACATCATCTAAACGTAACATAGCAGTCCCAAATGTGACATTTTATTACAGTCACAATGGCACGTAACTGTTACGTAACGTACAGGTACTAATTAGGGATATAACGTAAAACTCTAATTTTATATAATTGTTATGTCACCTATAAGTCAAAAAAGTTGCGTAACTTGTTATTTCCTTGTTACATCACATTTACATTCTATGTTCACTGGGGTAGCATCGTGTAGAACCCGCTTAATTGATATCTACAATTTTGGCGGCCAAAACTGAGTAGCTATAGAGATAACTACCCGGGAAAAAACATGCATGAATTTATATATGAAGCCACATGCAGTTAAAATTTTTCATCGTGTTTTTTGCTTCTAGAGTAAGCTCATTACACTATAAGCATCATTCTTTACATTAATAAATTTCGTTTCAAATGGGAATATTTTTCTTCATAATTTTTACTAAAATCGTCTGATTTTTACTAATGTCCACGGAAAACCAAATTTTCACACTTTGATACTACTTTTTCTGTTGAAGATGACGGAAGTTGAAGTAAATGCTCCCATCTTCACATCCGATGAAATGAGCTCTGCAAAGGATCTAGCAGACTTACCATATGGAAATTGCACTAACGTCATTGGACATAGTTTAACCTTTTTAAATACTGCTTATTTGCTCAAAGTACTGATACTCGTGATATCCCAGTGAACATAGAATGTAAATGTAATGTAACAAGGAAATAACAATTGTTACCTGTATGTTACGTAACAGTTACATGCCATTGTGACTGTAATAAAATGTCACATTTGTGACTGCTGTGTTACGTTTAGATGATGTATCAAGGTTGCTTTGATAAAACGTCACAGTGTGACTCTTATGTTACGTTTTCGCAACCTAACAATGTTACTTTGATAAAACCTCACAGAACTGAATCTTAATATTATGTTTTTGTGACGTATCAACGTTACTTTAATGAAATGTCACAACCATGATTCTTTTGTTATGTCCTGATGACCTAACAATGTTACTTTGAACAAAACGTCACAACAGTACACTTATGTTATGTTTTTGTGACGTATTAACGTTGTTTTAATGAAATGTCACAATCATGAATCTTTTGTTATGTTTTTGTGACGTATCAATATTAATAAAACATTTCACTTGTCACTTTTGTGAAATGTTTTGTTACCATATTAACCCTAGAATCATACGTACTCGTCAAAACGACGAACGAACTTCTCTACTTGCTCCATTACTACAACTTGTCGATACCTGCTTGCTGTGAAACTTCTGTTATCTAATTTATTTGTTATTATAACACATAAGACGTATAAATTTTGTTTATAGCTATTGTCGTTTTTTTTTTTTTTTATACTGAAGTAGTGTGCGTCAAAAGGACGATGTATGATTAACCCATATTTTTTTTAAAGATTTTGTACTACACATATAAAAGTTTTCCTAATTTTTCTAAAATTTATTAAAGATGTGGATGTTATAATTAATTTATTCAATGATTATGATAATGTGAAAGATGATTACAGCTGTGTGACTTATAGAGACGACATAATACTGAAGTTTTAATATATTGAATCGAAAACTAAAGAATGCGTTTCAAGTGACTTAATAAAAGATTAACAATTTATTTTATGGAAAATATTTTAATTTTTATTATTTTTTGAGAACTTATTCTAAAAATTACTAACAAATTTTAGAAAATTTACAAATATGCCTAATGGGGAAATAACTACATATCTATAGGAATATTTATGACTGAGAAATTTCACATTCTGTAAAGTCACATGTCCACTGACTCATAATAGTTCATAAATTAATTATTTGAAAGACATGTTTTATGATACAATTGATGTATTTATCTATTTTTTAATTTTTATAGTGAAAATTAATAAATATTTATATTAAGAAATTTTTCCAAATCCAATTTTTTTAAATATTTTGTTCGCTTTTGTAGTATTGTTATGTAAAAAAAATGTTTTTTGCAAATAAACTCTAAAACTCCCTGTAAAAAGTCCATTCGTCGAAACGACGCCGATTATGATTAACTTGACTCGTAGACCACCGTATGATTCTAGGGTTAATTTTAAATGTATCAATTCGCGAGGCATTATCAATTTAAAGATTCCTGCTCTTTCTCTCTTCCTGCTTTTTTTCTTCAATCTATCCCTTGTTGGTTTCCAAAATATCATCCATCCATTTTTATATAAGTCGATTTATGTTATGGGGTTATATTATATAATATAACCCCATAACCCATATAACAAATAACATAAATCGACTTATACAAAAATGGATGGACGAATGTTTTATTAACTCGGGAATTCCCAGTGTCACCTGTAGGTGACAGACATTTTTAATTGTAAACTGTATGAATTTGTTTGTTTGACTTATATTATAATGTTGTCACAAAAGAGAAATATAAAATCACTTATTGGCCTTCTGATGGTGGTTGCAGAATTTAAATATTTAATTATCTTATAGTTGAAAAAAATTAAAAATATCTGTCACCTCCAAATAACTCTGGGAATTGTCGAGTTAATATTGATACGTCACAAAAACATAACAAAAGAGTCATGATTATGACATTTCATTAAAACAACGTTAATACGTCGTTAGAACAACGTTAATTTTGTTATTAATTTAAAAATGAAACTATTATGAAAATTCTTGTAAGGCTTTTATTATGAAAAAAAAAGAAAAATTTATTTAAATAATATTTATAATATATTGTACGATATTTAATTAATGTAGCAGCCAGGTGTTTATTTATATTCGGTAGATAATCTTTAAAACAGAATTTTATTGAATGTAAATTAATCTGCTAATATTTTTAAATGTTTGTAGGTGTACGAAATAGCGCAGAGTAAGGGCGCGTAATCGAGAATACACCTACACTCGATTGTTCAGGGCCAACGCCTATACCATAATATAGAACGATCACTCGTATCGTGATTGACTGACAGACGTGATTCTGAAAGAGAAAGTGCTGAGGGCCCACCCAAGATAATTTCTTAGGTCCAGAGGTTGAAGGAAGGATCAATTGACAAACAATATTTTTAAACTGTAATAAAATATATTTACAATTATTTATTTATTTACAATGTAAGAGAAAATTCTTTTAACAATAAAATTGAACTTTGGAGCGAATACAACTCTGTACTTCTTTAAGCATTTAACAATATGCGACAATAATAAAATATAATATGAAAGTCATATGTAAAGAAAAAAAAACTTATCAAATTAAACTTGAAAAGTTTGTAAAGTCTTCCCTTTGCGAGGACCTAGGGCCGACGCGGGAAGTATAATTCACGAAATGAAGTTCGAGAATGCATACGTAATTAACAATGAAATAATTAAATGAATATATCGATTGATACACATGAGCACCCGTCTCATATGATAGAAATCAATTGAGAATAATTCATGACTGCATATCTATTTAGGAAAAGAATGTACTTATAATTCTATAATTCCATATGCGGATTAAAATATACGAACGAGGTTTCATTGTAGATAAATCACATCGGACGATCTTGTAGGAAAAAATAAAATAAATCTATTAGCAATCGATACCCATTGTTAAATCTGTAAATAAATACTTGTAAATACATACTACTGTATGTATTTACAAGTAAACTAAATGGCCAACTACGTTTAAGTACTGCCCGTGAACTGTTGTACTTCAACTCAAGTCACTGCGTACCCCAACTGATTGTTCGATGTGATTCAGCCACCAATCAAACCTCTGAAATTACGTGTACATTTTCTAGAAAAGACGAATATGAAAACAAATATAATTATGTATAAACAAGTTATATAAAATTTAATTAATTAATCATGATCAAGTTAAAATTAACCTCGTGGGTACTAATGTCCATTACTGTACACAAAATTTTTGTAGTCATAAAGTCCGGGGAAAAAAAAGTTGTTTCCATATTGGAAATTTTCATTTAAAATTTAATATTTGTAATATCCGAAATAAGAAAATAACATTAATTACTCAGTACAAGATTTTTTATAAATTTTATTGAAAAAACAAAATATGTCCTTATATGAGTACATCAGTACTCTATACATAAAATTAATAAATAAGTATCACCCATTAGATATCAAAAATTACAAAATAAATAGTATTAAAAATCATAAAATAAAATACATATTATGTTACTATATCAAAAAATCACAATTAAATGTCATAACTCATAATCATAAATATATTTATATCAAAATTAAAAAGAAATAAACACCCAATATTTATGTTTAAATCACAGAATAAATTGTATACATAAATTACATGTTTTATTTCATTACGTATTGTATTAGATAATATTATGTTGTATGAAATAAAAAGAAGCAATTATGTTTCGTCTTTAAACATAGGAAAACATTACACTTTACACATCTGACTCTACTTTTGGCTTTGCAGCCTTTTTGCCGACAGCGATTTGAAAATCTCAGGTCTACCATTTCGGGGAGATGAACTGTCCCTTTTTTTCTAATACTAACGGGAGGCAAGCGTTGGCGTCTACCATCGGAGTAGATAGTGAATTCCTCATCATTACTATCTGTGATATCATCTTCAAGTGCGCTTTCTAATAATTCTTCACTAAGTTCCATACGAAAATCTATTAATTGTAAGATATTGTGATTTGGAATTTTTTTTTTAATACAGTCATCACGATATAATATCCATGAATTTGTTACAGCTAAATCAATAAAATGATAAATTACTCTGCTGGTCCATCTGTTGGTTCTTGTTTTGTTTCTATAATAGCTAATCATCCTGTCATTGAGATCTACGCCACCCATGTAATCATTATACTCTTTAACAATCTTCGGTCTATTAATATTAATAAATTGATTATAAAATTTTGACCAACGTCTGCACGTATCCTCTTGTAGTTTGCCCCATTCGGTAGACATTAAAAATATTGCCCGATTATCATACCATCTTACAATGGATATTTTTGGATTTTCTTTGACAAATTGTTCAGAAATACCTCTACAAATTTTCATAAATTTATCTTCAGTAAATGTAATGCCCTTCAGAATATATTTTTTCATGATGGTCCCTGTAGAAAGTATAGAGCGATTTAGTAATTCCACCAATAATTTTTCTGTCGTGAAATATCTGTCAAAATAGAGAGATGAACCAGGGGGGACAGTTTCCGATAATTTTAGAACAGCTGCTTCTCCTACATTGAAGGAAGAATTAATATTTTCAAATGTATAATTTTTTCCTTGGTAAATTAGCCATATTTTCATCCCGATTAAGTTTTAAACATGTACTTCTGATTGATTCCAAAAAAGGTCGTACTTTCCATAGTTTATCATAATTTTTTATTTCATCTGGTATATCTAAGTCATTTACTACCTTCAAGTACTTTTTAATTTCAAAAAATCGATCTCGGCTCATTGCCCTACATATTGCCAAAACTTTGGTTGACTTTGCCCAAAACATTTTCAACCTTGGGTATCCCAGAGTTGACATTAATATAAGTATACCGATAAATTTCTTTATTTCAATGATACTAACATTGATTGTTTGCCAGTTTCTTGCACTGAACGAATATTTGTACACATCTGTATATTTTCGATGCATGTATCGCTTGTGTATTCCTTGAAATACTGGCTGGGTGTCCAGTTAGTTCTATCATTTGAAAATGCAAAATTTTCCTGCTTTTGTTTGTGACATTTTTTTACATTAAATTCATCAGTTTTCCTCCAAGTTACCTTTTGTCGTTTTTGACCTCTTTTATTTTGTGTTTCTTTTGGACGCTTCCTATTATTTTCATTGTCGATTTCATTTATTGTAACATTTTCTTTACATTCCTCACAAATAAATTCATAATCATCATTTTCCAAGTAGCTTTCTTTAAGGGTCCGTCCACACGACACAAGCTTTACCACCGACTTACTTGCGCAAACCAGTTTGTGCAAGTAAACATGTACGTATGGACGGGAAAAAACGTAGCGACTTACTTGCACAAACCTGGTTTGCGCAGGTAAGTCGGTACGTTTTTTCCCGTCCATACGTACATGTTTACTTGCACAAACTGGTTTGCGCAAGTAAGTCGGTGGTAAAGCTTGTGTCGTGTGGACGGACCCTAAAAGAAAGCTACTTGGAAAATAATGATTATGAATTTATTTGTGAGGAATGTAAAGAAAATGTTACAATAAATGAAATCGACAATGAAAATAATAGGAAGCGTCCAAAAGAAACACAAAATAAAAGAGGTCAAAAACGACAAAAGGTAACTTGGAGGAAAACTGATGAATTTAATGTAAAAAAATGTCACAAACAAAAGCAGGAAAATTTTGCATTTTCTTTTAGGGTCCGTCCACACGCTCAAGCTTTACCACCGACTTACCTGCGCAAACCAGGTTTGTGCAAGTAAGTCGCTACGTTTTTTCCCGTCCATACGTACATGTTTACTTGCACAAACTGGTTTGCGCAAGTAAGTCGGTGGTAAAGCTTGTGTCGTGTGGACGAACCCTAAAAGGCATTTCTACATCCTTAATTCTCTCCTAATTAATCCCGTAAAAATCTTCATCGTCGTCTTCAAATTCAGATGTATTACCATTTTCTATTATTGTTAATATTTCGTCCGCGGTAAGATTTTTAAAAGCCATAACTTCTTTAAAATCTTAACGTAACTGAAAAAATTATCGTTAATATTAATTATTAATTTTAAATTATTATTAATTTTATTGTTAAATGCAACAATAATATATTTAAAAATTACAAGTTTGTGCAAGCATGTAGGTATGTAATTATACGCAAATCTGTGCTTAATTCCTAATGTCATCAAATGAACACATTTAAAAAAAGGATATATTAACCTCGCTAAATAACAATAATAATTTGAATTTATTTTAAAACTATCTTTAGATATCACACTTTTCAGTAATTTAATATTTATTGTACAGAAATTTCAAGAAACCACTTAATTAATTAATTAAATTTACTGTTTATAAATTCCCACTTACCAAATTTTAACACGAGCGTGCGTACACCTGAATCAACATAAAAAAGTAAATTTGTGCGCATTAAATACTTTAAAATGTATATAAGGTAAAAGACCCGGTAATTGACCCTGGCCCAGTTTCTGAACTTTTCAACTTTGTTATAAATTAATAAAAAAACTATATTTTAAATAAGAAAAAAAATAAATTCTTAATTTAAAGTAATCTATTCTGTGTCTAATGAACAGCAATTTAAAAAGTTTAGAATATATTAAGTAAATAAAAAAAAATTTTTAAGTTTAAAATGTGTGTAAAAACTATTTTTTTGGTAGTTTCCTAACAGTTTATGTTACAAAGTACTCATTTTGATCTGTGCAATATTCATCATGTAAGTATGAAAACTTAATTAAAAATATATGAGCAGGTTAATATTTGTTTAAAATTTATTTTAAAATATTTATAAAATACCTTAGAATGATTTTTATTATTGAAATATGAGGGTCAATTACTAGGCTCACTTCTAAAGTGGTATGGCCCTATTAAATTCTAACCAGTTTTTGTTAGTCATTTGTTATTTATAGTTATCTTCGATTAGTTTTTGTTATTTTTCATAACGTATATAACATTAAACATTCATTTTTATCAATAAAAAATTATTTATAAATTAAATTTTAAAAAACTGTATTTTTAAATTTAAGGATCAGAAACTAGGCCACTGTCAGGGTCAAAAACTGTCACATGAGAAATTTTGAAGGTCAGAAACTGGGTCCTTTTTGTCAATTTTTAAAACATTAATTTAAATTATTAATTCAATTCAAATAATTATTTTACTTGTATGACTTTATTTTGAAAGCCATAAACTAGTTGATAAAATTATTAATTGTCTCTTAAGTTTAAACTTATATTTATTACTGTCGTTTAACCTCAGCCGTCACTCTTAAAAGGTCAGAAACTAGGCCCGTTACCTTAGTTGAATAAACTTTAAAATAAATTAATTTACGAAAAAATAAAGATTTGGTATTATGAAAAAAAAATGTGCACGTAGGTGGACAAAATAACGTGTCAGGACTTTATTACTTCTTTTTCTTTTTAACGGTCCGGACTCAAGAGGTTAATACTATGAGATGGCGAATTGATTTGTTATTAGACTAATACAGAAATCATAGCATGTAGAAAAAGGCTAATTCGCTTTCTCATAGATAGATGGCGAAACTAATTCCATAAAAAAAAATAATGGCACACTTTATTTACTATTTTGTGATATATATTAATATAATTATAACGATGAGAATAAATAAGTGAATTTGGTCTAGTGGTTAAGACTGTCGATAATTTAAAAGATGTTTCAGCTTGGATAATATACGGATCGAATCCTGCAACAGTCAACAAAAAGAAAAATAATAATAATAATTATTTAGGTGTATGTATATGACAATAAGTTGGTAATATGTGTATGTAATGTTAATAAGAAACAAAAAAAGGGAATTTTGAATTTGATTTTTGCAAAAGAAGGCGTATTTTTATCTATAAGATAACATCAAAGTTATATTTTCCTGAAACGTAACAAGAACATAACAATGTTACGTTTATAAGTGGGAAATTGTAAGTTTCATGTGAGTCATATGTGACTCACATTTTATGTAACATGTGACTTTCAGTTCTGTCACTGTGACATAAAATTTACAGAAAAATGTTCACTGGGATAGATCTCTGCTCTCACTTATAAGAGAGATATGGGGGTAACAACCCCTAATCATATTTTCTTTTTTCTCAGAAACTATGGTAGATATTTGAATGAATCGAACGCCAAAAAATAGATATCAATCAGCTCTATATTTAGTATTTTTTTAATATTTTTTGATTAATTGTCAGAAGTGTAAAACACTATATTTATTATTTAAGGGTGGTTTTTTAAATGAACCACTGGAGATACACCAACCAAATAAATATTACATAATCATCTGACAGTCTGCTCTAACATATTATAAATACAAAAGTTTGCATTTGGTGGAACATGGTTAAAAATAACAACGAATATAATATGTAATTGATATTATATTTTTATCACCTTATTACATCTAATATATCTAAATTATACATATGGGGCATTCTTTCTGAACGGGAGACCCTATGCTGTCCAAAATTGGTGTTACTTAAAATAGGTCTACAATAGCTCAAATTAAAAGTTATGAACCCTACTTTTCAAATATGAGTGGCAAAATTGATCTTACACAATAATGCCTTCAATATGGCGGCTGGAAAGTATAAACGCATTTTTTTTGCGGAAAATAAACTTTCTGTAACGTTTTAAAAACTTTTTTTAGTTAAAAATATAAAGTTTTGCTTAACGTTTTGAGGACAATTTAAAAATATATACAGAATGATTCATTTAACCTGGAATTTTGTATATCTCGAAAAATAAGCTTGTAGGAAAACTTTGCCTGACAAAAAGATAATATTTCTCTAGAGGGCATCTTTTTGTCCTAAAATATATTTTTTCTTTCCCTGGAGCAGTCCCCTGTCGTGATTTTTCATAAAATCGTCCATAATTCATAAATAAAGAGGATAATCGGTAAGCTTTTTTAAAACACATTTCATTGTATTTAAATATTTTCTGAATATTTAAGAAAAATATGCTTGGGACAGTTTCGTATAAAAATTTTCCAATTAGTAGAGAAGTAGCCTTAAGGGGAGGTTTACTTGAGAGTCCTTAAAAATTATGTATTATTCTGGAATTTTTTTCTCAAGAACGGAAGTAAATATCAATTTCAAATTTTGTACACATATTTATTAAGTATTAAACTATACAAAAAAATTTTTCAAGGAAGAATATAAAAAATTGTCCATTTTTTAGATAGTGCAGTGACGATCCGAAAATCCGATGCTTTGTTGATTGACATCATAGCGCTGGTAATAAACCACTGAAATCCAAAAACAAAAAAGATTTATAAAATATGTGAACAGCATGAACAGTACCGGCACCTATACCTATAATATCAATAAATTGCTGAAAGAAAAAAAAAATGGCGGATGTGTGAACTTTTGATTACAATTTTTTTCTTATTTTTCACTCTTTAAAGTACATTTAAAAAAAAATACTTAACTCGGGAATTCTCAGTGTCACCTCTAGGTGACAGTGATTTGTGAGTTTTTTTTACAGACAAAATAACAAATTTTAAAAATAAATGATTCACGACTAAAATGTTAATACTTAGTAGTATTCATGATTTTAATTTGGCAACACTGAAGTTATGTTAACGGTCAAATTAATTCTGTTGTTTCAAACGATTTGCTGTTTTATTGCGCGTGAGTGTATCTTGTGGTATTTTCACTGTTATAAAAATGTCTAAAGAGTAGGTACTGTTATTATTGTTATAACAAATTATTATTTAAGAATCAAGCTTATAATGAAAGTGATTTTTTGCCGGTAATTTCATACCGTTTTATCAGTTCATATTACAAATAACGACCCGTATGACCTATAATTGACACGCCATTTAAAAAAAAACTAAAGGGTATTTTTTTTCAATTATTTATTTTTTATATGTTGAGTACCTAAAGATAAAATCTAGCACAAAATAAGAATTGCCGAGTTCAAGTGTATCGAACTTAGATATACAGGGTGTTTTCCAATTACGGCACAAAAGCGCATAATGCGGCATAATGCTCAGCACTGAGTGTTCCAATTACCGCAACGCCTCGCACAATTGGGCATTTGATAACTTTTTTGCTCTCTACTTTTTTGCTCTATACCAACAAGTAAACATGAAATCTTAAGTTTTTTTTTCTTTTAAGTTGGCCATCATTGACGTACTTTTATCATACACAATTGTTAATTAATGTTTGATAACACTGAAATTAATTATCAAAATACATTTTATGTCATTTGACAACCAATCTGTTCCAATTAATGCTCGCAAATGCGGCATTGTGCGGCATTAATGCGCACTGCGCTCTGGTAGTTGGAAAACACCTACAGTAATTACCACAAGAGCGTGGCGTGAATATCTTAGATAATGTAACTCGAGGAAAGAAAATAATAATGTGAAATAAAACGAATATTAATGAGGAAGGATGAATTGTATTTAATACACAGTTCAGTCACCATTATTATCAAGTATAGCTTGACACCGATGAGGCATGCTTGTTACAAGATTTTCCGCATATGATAGAGGAAGTGAGCGCCATATTTTTCCTATGTGTTGAGACAGTTGCTTTAATGTAAAGACAAACTTTCCTGAAGCCTGTGTTTATAAACGCCCATTTTCCACTAGGTTTGCATCGGGAGATTGAGATGGCCAAGAAAAACCGATTCAAAACGAGATGCGTAAGCAGCACTCATTTTTAAAATCCAGTAATTCACACAAGAGGGTGGCGTTTGAAACTCTCGTGGTTTGAAATGACGTGTTAGGCATGTTCAGAAACTCTGGGGTCTAACAGCAAAAAAAAATCGATTTTTTGATCGAATCTCAAGTAAACTTCGCTTTACATTACTTTCAGCAAAATCACTTTGGGAACATTCTACACATAACTGACTATCAATTACTGTAAAAAAAAAATGCGAACACTTAGTAAACATCTATATAAATGTGTCCGCACGATAACTCAAGAACGAAACATCTTATTTTTAAGAAATTTCGTGAAAACGTTTACGGTGTTTTGGACATTTTTCGTGAAAAAAATTTGGCGGAATCAGGCGAAAAAATCACATAAAGAAGGTTTTTTTTATTTACAATTATGTCAACTAATTTCCGAGAAAAACGTACTTTTGTAAATGGAAATTCGCTATGTTATGCAGGATGCTGCAACAGGGGTATTTTGAATTTCCGCGCGATTATGTTGTAACAATTAAAAGAATTGTTGAAAAAGCGTTGTAAAAACGTTGTAAAATGATGTTTTTAAATTATATTTCAAAAACGACGTGGTCAATAATTTTTATTTCTTATTAAATTTGGTTTGTAATTTTGTATTAAATAACATTAAATTTTTATTAAATTCCTTTGACACGTTTTCATTTTATTCAAAAAAAATAGGTTTTCCCATAAGAGTCCGTGTTAAAATTACAAAACTTTGAAACCGTTTTTCTCAAAATTGTGATGGTCAATTTTTTTGGGTAAGGGCTCGAATTATTAGTATTGGGTTAAATAAATATCTAGAGAAGTTTCGTTAAATTTCTTTGAAAAAATCGTTTTATCGACCAACTACCTTAAGCAAAACGTTACATTTCACATTTATTAAATTTTGTATTTGACAAAAAGTATTCGATACTGAATAGTATTTGATACTATTCAGTATATAGAATAGAACTCTGACTATTGACTATAAAAAGCTGGCATAATGCGTGTTTACCACGCACTTGACAATTTTTTTTATTTCATAATTTATTATGTACATGCATATAGATCTTTGACGAATATGTTGGTAGTATCGTAGTATATATTATGTACATATGTACTAATTCTATATATCGTCATTTGACTTCAATAACCAAATAATATATTATATACCCCTGTCGCAGCATCCTGCATAACATAGCGAGTGTCCGTTTATAAAAATTAATTTTTCTCGGAATCTAGTAGACATAGAATAATAGTTTAAAGACCAATTTTATGTAATTTTTTCTCCTCGTTTAAATGGTGTAAAAAAATTCGCAAAAATTTTTGAATAAGTGGAAATTTTGGCAAAAAATTAATTTTTTGCAAGAACAAAAACCCCGTTCCTGGCATCCGACGTGTCTGGCTAACGAACTTGTCCAACGGTTTGGGACTTCCAACATTTTCACCAAATTTCGTAAACCTAGGACCTTTCGTTCGAAAGTTATCGTGCGGACACACACACACACACACACACACACACACATATATATATATATATATATATATATATATATATATATATATATAAATTTTAGTGAATATTATTTTCGGTTTCTAGGGACCTCAAAACAAATTCCTTCCATAGTCCCGGGCTCAAGTCGCGTCATGACAGTGGCTGTAATAGCTGAATTCCATTCTGGAAATTCGCTAATAATGCGGAAGTTAAGATAATAAATTTTTGGATAATTTCTAATAAGTAATATTAATTGTTCTACGTCCATGTTTGACAATGATTTAAGGATTTAACGTTTGAATAATGTATTATTTGAAAAAATAATATATACTACATAATATGCATACATAATATTATTATACCAGAAATGACATAAGAAATATGCTCTATGATTTGATTTATACACAACACATACCACAACACACATATAATATGTACGTATCTCTTAATACGCATGTACAATGGATAGATGACTTACGTTGACTGATGTAAAAATTCAAGTTGTTGAGTCGTTGACTGGACTGACGGTGACTTGACTTGACTGGACGCGACTGATTATATTTGAAAGCAAAAATACAATTTATGTTGTAATTGCATTGAATCGGTGTATGTTGAATCAAGATGCGTCAGACTTGACGTGACTTGACTGGACGCGACTGGCTTGGTGTGAAATGGACCTTACTCGGTAGAGGCGCTGAAACTCGTATACTACGATTTTACATTAGTTCTTATGGACTGTTTCCCCTCTATCCCATACTCTTCACCACAAGGAATTCATAGTTTACTTACATACTTTTAATCAAAAGTGACGGAGATAAAAAGGAATTGAAACAAAATGAGTACAGTAATAATGCTCAGTTTTCTGAAAAAATTAGTATTTTATGCATTTTACAGATGAATTTATTTTGTTATAAAATTTACAAGTTAACAATATAGTGTGTAAATTTAACACAACTAAACAGCAAACTGGGTTAATTCAGGACATGGTTCGCACAAGATCTTATCAACATTATTTACAATTGAATGGCTTACCAGCCGCTAGTAGGTACCAGCGCTGATTACCAGCTAAATGTAAACCCGGCATGAATCAAAATTCGCTGCTGTTGATATTTAAGAATATTAAATTAATATTTAATGTTTATTTATTTAATTCATATATATTTTTTAAATCAAATATTAATTTATATTTTTCGTATTGTTTTTTTTTTTTTTTTTGTCGGTACAAAATGGATTTCAAACCACATCAACGATTACATAAAACGGCTAAGCAAATGTTAATCACCAGTTATTTATACGAGAAGAAAATAGCAGCAGAAGAAAATATTATAATTTCAAAACATGGACTTATTAACAGAATTTGTCAACGTCGTAAGGTAAATATCTACCAAAAATTATCCAATATGTAATTAAATTTTTGTTCTAATAAATAATTTGAATTTACATGTTAAAAGGCTAATATAAACACCGCTACTTCAATAATAAATTCTTATTTAAAATACGGCGAGATTAAAGATACAGTAAGAAGAAAAAGAGGTTCATACAAGGTGGTCGACGATTTTACCAAGGAAGCTATTGGAAGATTAATAATGGGTTACCATCTTCGAGGTACTATCGACTACTTTTAATACTCAACTAATTTTAATTTTCAAAATCTTACCACGGGTTTTGAAAATTAAAATTTAAAGATGTAATTTCTCAAAAATATGAATAAAATAATGAAAATTTTAACATAACTGTAATTTGAAATAATAAACTAATTTTTAAAAAACATCTCAACATGTTTCCATTTGAAAAAAAATTTTTTATTCTAAAAAACCGTAGGTCTTAAAAGTCTGGAACAATTTTTCATGAATGGCCCCCTTTATTTTGAACATTTTTTGTTTAATTTTTTTTTCTATTCGGTGCATATTTTAGGAACAAATCGAATGGCAACTCTCAGAAAACTCAACCGGTATAACGTAAATGCGACGTACGATTCCCTTTTTTGTTTTTCTCAAATAATTGAATTCGGTTCTAAATTATGCTGAGGGCTCTATAATCATTTATGAAACTATCTAAAGGGGTTACTGTTGTTCGTTACCGTAGCTTAGTCTAATTGGTAGAGCATTTCGCAAGACACTTAACACGATCGAATTTTCTTTTAGTAACTGATTTGTATACTTGTAGGGAGTGTAAAACCAACATGACACCACTTCAAAAGTATATTATATGTATAGGAAGTATAATGATTTAAAAATACATAGTAAAATGTCGAAGCTACGAGTATTGTAATTTATTTTTGAATAAATACAAATTTATCTTATATAATTAGTCGAATCTAATTTTGTATGTATATAAACGATTTAAAATGCGTATCTGGTACGAATATCTTCCAATTTCTTTGACACTTCTGCTGGTGTTCTTCGATCCAAATCTTCAGCTATACTCTTCTGTTTAGCCAAGTCTAACGAATTAAATTGTTCACACAAATCACCATCAATGACATTTTTTACCGGATAATAGTAGCTCCTGTATGATAAATGATCACGTCCACATAATGGTGGATTTTCACTACGCATATGCATTTCTAAATGTTGAAAGAAATCGTGATCTTCACGTGATGAAAATGGAACTAATGCACCCACTGCACCACTTATCGTACAATAAACTAGTGCTTCTGACCCACCCGGAATTAATGTTGCTTTTTGAAGTGACGTAACTATTTCACCAACATGAAAACTTACAATGGTATCGGCTTTTTGTGATGCTCCATTTAAAAGGCCTACCGATATAAAAGTATTTTAATATGATATATTCAATTAAATATTCTTAAATTTTAATAAAATATTCAAATTACTTCACTAAAATTTGAGTTTAGTTATTTTTAAAACATTTTAGTAATTCCATCAAACTGAACTGAATAAAATAAAAAAATTTATTATAGTGGAGTCGGATAAACAAAGCATAAGGAACTGTTTCCCCCCTCAAATTTTTTTTTTGTAGCATGTTAATTACATCGAAGACTATACGAAATGAACATTTTCTACCACTTGCAACCGCCGCTATGAAAGTTATCGGCCATTTTGTGAAATATCTACCATTTTAGTCGTACTTTCTAAATATAGATGAATATATCTCGGTATGTGTAGGTAAAAAAAAAAATGAAAAAAATTGAGGCTATTCACTACGATATAGTCTACCAGCGGTTACAGTATGAAATTTTTATCTGCACACATAACCTTAAAAAAAAAATTGGAGATACTGCTAAATTTTGGTTTTTTGGTCTTAACTTCGGATGTTTTAAGTGAAATTTGATGAAATTTTCAGAAAATATACTTTATAGCGTGAATAACTGGTTAAAATTTCAAGTAAACATATCTAACACACACCCCGAAAATTAACGTCAAATTTGAAAATTGACTGGCCAATGATTTTTGTGCATTTTATCGTATGAGGTTCTTTTTTTTTTCTTAAATTGTAGGTTTTTTTATGCACTTGATGATGGTAAACAAGAAAAAATTTTTAAGCTTGAAAAAAAGTGAAAAATATCGATTAGAAATTCAAAATTGTTGGCTATTAACAGTATTTCAAAAATAATTTAAATCAAGTAAACCGCTATATTTTAAAAATTAAGGTAATAATTTGTTCCATACAAGGGTTAAAAGCCTCTAAATGAGGATTACACGGTTTTGTCTCCTTCTGGTGTCATATCGCATGTTTACTTCATAGAGAGGCATACTATGCATTGACTCCTCTCCCTTCCCATAAAATGTTTTGAAGCCTTTGACAGGTTGAAAGACATCAGATGATATAAAACACTGTCCTAACCCCGACGGGAGAGATTAGTTTGCATGTTATTACATTATTTAAGTAAGTGTCCGGGTCAAGACCGATTTAGGGTATAGACCCGGACACTTACTTTTTTTTTTTTTTATTTTTACTTATAATGAAACAAATGGGTTAGGGATATAACAAATAATATACACTGTTTCTAATGGTTATACTTTTATTGGTGATATCTATGACGGAAACATGTATAAACATAAAATTAACCAAAAAAATGTAAAAAAGTGTTCGGGTCTAAACGATTTTACGGTACCGAGATATATTCATCTATATTTAGAAAGTACGACTAAAATGGTCGATAACTTTCGTAGCGGCGGTTGCAAGTGGTAGAAAATGTTCATTTCGTATAGTCTTCAATGTAATTTATTAACATGCTACAAAAAAAAAAAAAAAAAAAAAAAAAAAATTGAGGGCGGAAACAGTTCCTTATTCACTAAAATTTGAAGCTTATTCGATTCCATTATTAACTTCCCATTGGAAGTTATTGTAATGGGTCCGATTTTATGAATCGCTAATTTAGACATATCTCCACGTTTCAAGATCACTAGAATCCGAATTCATCGCTTTTAGCGTGATGTCTGATGCCTGTCGCTTTTAGCGTTCGTTAGTTCGTGAATTTTCTTTGTGTTGTATTTAAAGTTGTTTCAAAATAAAAATGTTAAATTTAGTAGATTTGAGCGTTACTTTATGGTATTCCATATTTGATATTACTAAATAAAAACACTTTACTTTGTAAAATACCACTTTTATTGAATATAAAAACTTTTATGACATGTTTCGGTCAATATGACCATTCTCAAACGTGTAAAGATTACATTCAGATACATGCCTATTTATTCTAAATCCTAACTTACAAATTGTAGCAATGGATGATGGGAAATTAGTGGGGATTGAAGTAGTGGGCGGAGTCAAAAACAAGAAAACAAGTTTAGGTGAGTTAGAGACATGTGACATTTAAACAAATAAAGCAGGAAATACAGCGTATACAAAAATTATAAAACAGAAAATAAATTGGAATTGTAAATATCGGTATAATCATTTAAAAGTAATTCAGAATTGTGTTTGTAAATTTCTATGGCTTCTAAAATAATTAGTCTGGGTCCTTTATTTGCTTCATGTAAAACTGTAACGTTCCTCTCTGGTATGTGTCCTGTATCGTCTAAATATCTGGCAAAAGCGGAGTCAGATTTCTTGTTTCTGTAGCATCTGAAGTGTTGAGCTCTGCGGGTTTCAAAACTTCTGCGGGTTTCAAAACTTCTGCCAGTTTGACCGATGTAAAAACTATCACATTCCTGACAATTTAGTTTGTAGATACCCGATTTTTTAAGTTTATCTATTTTTGTTTTATTGTTATAATCACATTCCTGACAATTTAGTTTGTACATGCCCAATTTTTTGAGTTTGTCTATTTTTGTTTTATTGTTATATTCCCACTAATTTCCCATCATCCATTGCTACAATTTGTAAATTAAGATTTAGAATAAATAGGCATGTATCTGAATGTAATCTTTACATGTTTGAGAATGGTCATATTGGCCGAAACATGTCATAAGAGTTTTTATATTCAATAAAAGTGGTATTTTGCAAAGTAAAATGTTTTTATTTACTAATATCAAAAATGTTCCAGTTTACTTTCTTTCAATAATATTACACCTCCCCTACACAACTTCCTTCACTGTAAGTCTCAAAAAATTATTCGTTAATCAGTTCACTCTGAAAAAACGCGTTAAATAGTAAAATTATTTTAACAATGAAAATAGATAAAGTAATTATAATTTTAAATATTATTTCAATACATATTACACAAATACTATTTTATCGAAAATGAAAATTAATTTTTGAAATAATTCTTAAAATTCTACTAAACTATAAAAATAAATAAAATATTTGCAGTTTTTGATTAAGACTAATATTAGGAGTCTCCAACTTATTTTTCCCTTATCTCCAATATTTTTCAAACAAAAAAAAAAAGTTTTAGTGAAGTAAAAGTCATAAATCAGAAATGATAAATTTGAATCATTTTGTTCATAAGTCTAGCATGTATTGAAATTGGCATCATTTGAATTATATTTTTAGCAAATTAATTATTTAGAATTGCGGTGTCACCAATTTTTGGCTATAGACAAGCTGCACCTTTAAAATTCGACTGTTGTGCCGTAAAAGTCTTGTGAAGTAAAAGTCATAAATCAGAAAGGATAAATTTGAATTATTTTGTTCATAAGTCTAGCATGTATTGAAATTGGCATCATTTGAATTATATTTTTAGCAAATTAATTATTTAGAATTGCGGTGCCACCAATTTTTGGCTATAGACAAGCTGCGTACCTTTAAAATTCGACTGTTGTGCCGCCTATCGGGAAAGCAAGTCAACACTGGCGTTCGCTATTAAATAAATAAAAATGTCAATTATTATTTATTTTGGTTTTCAGTTCATTAAAATGGATTTTTTATACTTTAATTCAATAACCAAATGTAAAATTTACGATTCATTTTTAAATAATTTAGTTAAATGGAACCTTTTGACAGATAAACCTAAAAAATATCAATCATCTAATTATTTTGATTTTAAAATATAAAACAAATTTCTTTATTATTAACAAAAATTAAAGATTTGTATAATTATTTCATTCATTCATGGTACGTATTTTAATATTTGTACGCAATTTTTTAGTAATTAAAACGCCGTGAGCAGCGGAGCCCCATCACGGAAGTCGAATTTTTTCTTTCATCTTCGGTATTGAGTGTCTACAAGCGAAATGTAATTGAAAGCGATTTGTCATTTTTGGTGGTTTCAAAACTGATGATGAATGTCCGGTTGATCGGGGCTTTAAAAAAAGGTTTTAAGTTTTTAAGGGCTGAATCTCAGTAAATTTCAATTTTGTGCCGATAGCAGATAGCAGGGAAAAAGCCAACACAATTCGTACGAGGACATTCCTACCCATGCTTATCCGCCAATTGCCTTTGTGTTTTATTTTTAAATATTAAAAAAGGAACTTAAATAGTAAACTGGAAGGCTTTTATGAAGATATTTTTTCTTTCCAAAAAAATCCAAAATTTCTATTTTATAAATAATAAAAATCCAAAATTCCTAATTGATAAATAAACAGTGACTTTAACCCTTACACTACCAAACCTTTTTTTCTTCCGAAATATAATAATAATTTATTTGGCCAATTATTTATGGCCAAAAGAACCATAATAACAATATGGTCGACCAAGGTCAAGAGCTGATTTTACGTCATTAAATATACCTTTCGCTACCACTGAGATGCACCGCAAGGCTGTTTAAAGCAACTTTTGTCCCATTGGTACTAAATATTTTCTGTGGGACGCATTATCCCAATGGTAGTCAAAGGGTTAAAAACATTTTTAAATTACCTAATATGTATGTGTTTCATTTGTTATAAAAGTAAATTCACTTTTTTTTAAATTTTTTAAAATTACTATTCGCCTACTTGTATTTAGAATAAAAATAATGCATTTAAAACACATTTAACAATAGCATTGAATTCCGATGTAAAAATGGGAGAAGTGGGGGGAAAAGTAATGTGGACTTCCTGAAAGGTACTAGCTGGATACTAACTAAATACACGTACAAAATTTCAGCCCTCTAGGTTTCCTTAGAGAATCTCTAGACGTGTTGAAAACAAGCAAAAAAATTAAGGAAATACTGGCGTAAAAATCGTGGGGGTAAGGGTTAAAAGTTGAAACCTCCAAAAAGCAGTGTCTAGCTATTAGCTTAACCTGTACACAAAATTTCAGTCCTCTAGGTTTATTTGGGGAGATTTTGACCCGAACGAAACTGTTAAAAAACAAGAAAAATCATGTTCTTTTGGGTATAAAAATGGTGGGGGTAGGGGTTAAAAGTCGAGACCCCCAAAAGGCACCTCCTTGATACTAACTCAATCCGAATACGAAATTTCAGCCCTCTAGGTTTATTCGGGTGACCTGTGCGAGTGGTACAAACTTCGAAAACGTCAAAAAAGCATGAAATTGTAGCTTAAAAATGAGGGGGGTGGGGGTAAAATATTAAAACCTTTAAAAAGCACAACCTAGGTATGAACTCTATCAACACACCAAATTTCAACCCTCTACGTTAATTCTGGAGGGCTGGGGGCGTGTTAGATCCAGCGAAAATCGTTTTTTTCCCTCCTACTCCCTCTAAATCATCCTAGGAAACTGAATTTTGGATATGTTGTAGATAATTGACCGAAACATTATTTCCAATCGGTTTGGAAAATTTTTATTGCTTTTCCGCCCCCCACCACCCCCTTAAAGGTTGGGTCGGATCCAAAATTTGACCCCACTTTGATAGTATTGTTGTGCATCGGAATGAGCCCCATTTACCAAATTTGAGCTCTTAACTTCCATAGGCGGCCCCTACACATATTAAAAGGTATCGGGAATATATATATATATATATATATATATATATATATATATATATATATATATATATATATATATATATATATATATATATATATATATATATATAGTCTTCCTTCTCAACAGTTCCGCAGAATGAAATGAGGGGAATAGCTTTTCCAGGAAATGTTGTTCTCTATTCAGGAGCGTCAAAACAAGTAGGTGGGTCTGAATAATATAATTTAAAAATTCAATTTAAACTAATGTTTTTTATAGAACCATTCCATACGATAAAACTCTAGTGGTTTATGTTTAATAAAATGCATATACAATACATAATAGATACGCATAATTAGACTACATATTACCACATATTACGGATATTTGCGTATAGTCTAGTTAGTATAATGTATATAGTTGTAATGTTTAATATAATGTATAATGTAGTACATACACAGTATTGGATCTGGATTATAATCTAATGAATAATGATATCATTTTTATTGTACTCACCTATTTATGCATGTGTTAACAAAATTCTATTTCTTAATTATTCAAAATCGAATTAAAAAGTATTGACTATTGTGTAACATTTTACGTTTACTGATAAAATAAAATATGTATCTCCTCATAAAATTTTGTTAAACTATACGCTCGCTTCTCTAAATGTTTTTTCATAATTTTTATTTTGTATAAACAAATCAATTTTTTATACCTGCTTAAGATTCATGTTTAATTGTTTACATAATGAGGGTACCAATGAATACACTATCAGTACTATCACCAGCGTATGCAGTGGATCAATATAAGCAATGCTGATTAGTTAGTCGAATAATGATGTTACAAATTTAAGTTGTCTTACTATATTTATTTAATTTAAATAATTTTTCTTCCACTTAATATAAACAAAACAAACTTTTTGATTTTTAGCTTTGATGAAATAAATAAATAACAGGTGGTAGAGTGGTGGTAACGCTCGAGTCTCAAACGGGGGAAGCGGAACTATTGAGAGCGGAAATATTCAGAATGTATATATATATATATATATATATATATATATATATATATATATATATATATATATATATATATATATAACTTTTTTTGTACATATTCGTGTTCTACGGGTCCGAAAACGGATAGCGCCCCTACTCTCGCCTCTCGCCGTTCTTGTCGTATAAACTGTATAAGTCAAGGAAAAATTCGACTAATAATAATAAACAGCACTGAAGTTCACGAAATATGTGTATATGTAACATGGGATATCTACATAAAGTAAAATGCAGTATAATTTAATCGTTTTGATTTTACAAACCAACTGTAAAACTTAACAGCTTAAAATTAACTTTCTTTTATTATGAAATTCAAGGTTATTTACAATTTTTTGTTTCTTTTATGTTGGTAACAAGTTGTGGGAAAATTTAAAATTTTTTAAAATCAAAAAATTTACTGTAGACGCTATAAACGTTACATAACGTTAAATATTGAATAAAATTAGAATTATTTTTAATAATTTTATTATTTTTAAATTTAAATAAACCTCATATTTGTGATGGATAATTATATTAGTGTCAGCATCTTCAAGCAAATAGCACTACAGGTATGTACACTATTGCCATACTAGCTTAAATTTAAAAAAAGTTACTAATATTTCAACAATCAGAATTTGAAATCAACAGAACTGCTCTTGGCATTGCGTTGTTGGAATCAAAATTCGCTGCTGATATTTAAGAATATTAAATTAATATTTCATGTTTATTTTTTTAATTCATATATATTTTTTTAAATCAAATATTAATTTATATTTTTCGTATTAATTGTTTTTTTTTTTTTTTTTTTTTTTATTTTTTTGTAGGTACAAAATGGATTTTAAACCACATCAACGATTACATAAAACGGCTAAGCAAATGTTAATCAACAGTTATTTATACGAGAAGAAAATAGCTGAAGAAGAGAATATTATAATTTCAAAACATGGACTTATTAACAGAATTTGTCAACGTCATAAGGTAAATATCTACAAAAAATTATCCAATATGTAATTAAATTTTTGTTCTAATAATTTGAATTTACATGTTAAAAGGCTAATATAAACACCGCTACTTCAATAATAAATTCTTATTTAAAATACGGCGAGATTAAAGATACAGTAAGAAAAAAAAGATGTCCATACAAGGTGGTCGACGATTTTATCAAGGAAGCTATTGGAAGATTAATAATGGGTTACCATCTTCGAGGTACTATCGACTACTTTTAATACCCTATTGACTGTCATAAGACGACCAATATTATCAGTAATTAGTGATTCATATTATTAATTTTATACAGTATAGTTACTTAACCGGTTGACGGTCACTGACGTTGTAAGACGTCAAGTGAAACTTATTAACTCCGACACTATGCTATACCACGTCAAAAACTCCATATAAAGTGTATTAGTTGTCAAAATAGTGTATTAGTTGGTCACTTCGTCATGGTTCTTCATAACCGTCATCGTGTTAAATATTCTTAACATACTTCAATTACGGTCAATCATTTTGTACAGTCAATAATATTGTCCTTATTTTATAATAATGACAGTATTGTCAATATTGATTGTCTGGAAATTGCTTAAAATTCATTTATTCTAAATATTATTAATCATGATAAAAATTCTCAGAAACACGGAAAAGGCGGGAAATTTTTTTAATTGTTGCAATTACGATTTCTAGGTGAACATGTAACAGTTTCAAAAATCTTTAGAGAAGTTAAGGATAATTTAGAATTTGAAGGACAAATAACATCCTTTAGAAAACTATTGAAGACGATGGGATTCAGCTGGGCTACTCCTGATCCTAGAAAGGTTTTAACTGAAAAACCACACATAGTTAGACAAAGAATACAGTAAATATTGTATTTATGAATATTAAGTTTTTTTTAAAGAAAAATAGATTAATATTAGATTTCTGTTTTAGATTTATGAGGGAATATTCAAGCAATTTACATTCCAATGAACCGAAAAACGTTATCTTCTTAGATGAAACATGGATATTCGCTAATGGGCAACCTGTGAAGACTTGGATTAAGAAAGACAATATTGACTACATGCCGCATAAGCCCTTAAATAAAGGAAAAAGGTTTATTATTGTTCATGCAGGTTCTAATTTTGGTTTTGTTCCAGGTGCCGATTTGTTATTTTCTTCCGCAAGACAATCAGACGACTATCATGGAGAAATGAATGGGGAAAATTTCTTGAAATGGGTCCAAGAACAATTAATACCAGGATTAGAACGGGAAAAATTAGGGAAACATATTATCATAATGGATAATGCAAGCTATCATAGTACACTAAAGGACAAGAGCCCAACTAGCACGTGGCGTAAAGCAGATTTGATTGTGAGTAAAGTAATATTATAACATTTGGGCAATACAAAATCATTTCTTGTGTTTTTCAATATTAAATTATTTATCTATAAATAATTTAGGAATGGTTGAAGGATAATGGAGTAAACGTTCCTAGTAATGTTTTGAAACGAGAATTGATAGCACTGACCAAAGAACATAAAAATAAACAAAAAAGGTAAAATGTTTAGTATACACATTTTTTTAAAATAAATTCTCTTCAAAAACTTTTTTCGCAACACCGTTAAAAAATTTATCCCAGAATATTAAAAAAAAATTCATTATTATGTCGGTAACGCAAAGATTACGTAAACAGGGCCGGCGAGAGTGTGGGGCAATTTCCCGGGGGCTCGCAGCCTCGATTAGGGAGCAGGAAAAAGTAAGAGTATGATTTTTTTTGCTCGTCAATTGAATTTTTGGAGGAAAATGTTTGAAAATTTCTTATTGTGCCCGAGAGTCCGTCATTTCTCTCACCAGCCCTGTACATAAACGCTTCTGTTATTAAAATAAGAAGCTGTATTGAGTAAAACATATGTATTCGCTAAATTTCCGATGACAGTGCCAACTAGCGGCAAGAATTAAGGTGGGAATCGGTATACAGTAGAGATGTGCCAAACTCGTGAATTTACGCGTGACCCATCGTGATCGTGAACAATTTTTTATGATCGTGCGTGAGTGAGCGTGATCGTGACATTTAATTTCTTGCCGTGAATAATTCGTGAGTCACGAAAAGTTAAAGACCATGAATAAAAAAATTTTAAAAATAATTTCTTTCAATTTTAGGGAATATTAACTAAACCAATTTGATTTTTTAACTACAAAAAAAAAAAAAAAGTTTCTTTTATATTAGGTACTTTTTATGAGTACAAGTAGGTAGAAATCCAATAACCCTTTGTACTAACAAATTCCAGTTTTTTACCGAGATATGTATACAAAAGAGTGTATACAAAATGATTTACAATTTAGAAATGTCCAACTGTGTTTATGAAATTGTTCTGATTATTTCTATTTCGTATATTTGAAAATATTACAAGGTCAGTTTTACAGCTTTCAATAGTATAATCTATCATTCTATGAAGGAATAATATAAAGAACAAATGGGTTAATTTTAAGGAAATATTATGTTTTTTAACATTTTAAGTTGTTTATTGTCATTATTATTTTTGTTTTCAATTTTATTATTTATGTATGTATTTATGGGTACCTACTAAAAAAATATTTTGCCACAATTTTGTTAAAAAACTACATATATTATTTAGTTTGGTTGTGCGAAATATCATATTTATATACAAATACAGTACCTACAATAAGAACAAAAAGTAAACAATAAATCACCAGATGAAAAATTTTGAAAATTTTCTCACTTTCCAGAAAAAAATAAATAGCATGAAACTTGCATCAGTATTAATCTCAGTGAACCGTACTAACCGTATTTCTGATTTTATCGTGAGGACATAATTTTTACTGACTGTTAAAACGCTAGTGATTTTTACTAAAAATTCAAACGATTATATTTGAAAGATTTTATGTTTAATTCGTAAGCGTGCGTGAGTGTGAAAGTATTAAATTTTTTTGTTCGTGATCGTGCGTGAGTGTGAAAAGAAATAAATTTTCTCGTTCGTGATTGGGCGTGAGTACAAAACCTAATTTGTGACTGTGCGTGATCGTGAGTAAAAATGTACTCACGAGCACATCTCTAGTATACAGTTCTATGGGTATTACTGACAACGAAAAATATATTAAGAAACATATAAACAATTTAAGGTTATTATGGCATGAGGTTTCGTTTTTTAAATGTGGTAATATTGAGTCCTATATTAAAGCATTGATTTTTAAAATCATTGCCAACTGTAGGCGACCAAATTTCAAAGCGAAAATTTATTAATTTTTAATATATACAAATATAGTTTTAACATTAAAATATTTTAAAATGTTATTAAATATATTTATAATCATTTTAAATAAAAGAAATTTTTTATTTATACAGTTATTTAAATAGTATATCTTTGGCTAAAATATTTCAACATTGGAATTAGGAAAATAATAATGAACATGGTATAAAGTGGTGCCATCTAATAGCAGTAAATAAAACTTTGTTTAGATTCCTAACTTAACCACTATAATCCCACTTTTGAAGTCGATAACATCGTACGCGAAACGTTTGTAGTTTGATTTTAACACGATGAAGATCATAAAGAATTATGATGAAAAAAAACAACTAGTACACTATTTTGAGAGCTAATACACTTTATATAGGAATGTTGACGCCTTACAACGTGGTGTATGATTAGCATGGTTTAACTTGACGTCTTATAACGTCAATGACCGACAAAGTGTTAATAAATAAAATAGATGTATGTACCTACATAAATATTTTTGTATAGGTATACATACCTATGTATATGTAAATAAATTTATATGATAAAACATTTGGTTATGAAAATAAATTTGTAGTATTCTTGTAAAAAAAAAAAATTAGTTATTTTTAGTATCATTTAATCTTCTGATGTCATAATAATATTGAGTTGTGAAGTTAATTTGGTCAGTGAATTAGACAAAGTAATTTAAATTTTTTAAATATTTTTCAATAATCATAATAATGTCCTCGGATATCGGTGATTTTTAAAAACGTATATAATATAAGTGTCATAGAAGACTCAAATATCATTATTATTTTTTTTATTTACCTACTATAATGAATTTAATTATTTGCTGTGTTATTAAGAAAATCTTAAAAGATATTTTGAACTTTAAGAGAAAGGTGTAATGATTTCAGATAATTCAGTTATATTTAAACTCAGGAAAATAAACAAAAATAATTCAAATATGTAATTTTTTTTATTATAAGTACCAGTTTTCAGTTTTAACTTATGTGCAGTGCATACTTTTAAAAAAAAAAGTCATATTTTTATTTTAAGAAGTTTTTTTTTTTAAAAAATAAAATGAGGTTAAGTAGATTTAGCGATACATTATGTTATAACCCCCCTCTCAATATTCTGATTTCAACAGCTTTCACTGTTGCCGTTGTTATTGCTACTTTAGACGTTTTTGTTACTTTAAATCAAAAAATCTGAAGTTCAGTCGACCGGATCGCAACTGAATTTTGAGCATCGATTCTTTACTGGTTAAACTATATCATATAAATTTTTTATTTGATTCCCTTTATTAGAACTATTTTTTTTTTTAAATTCGAAACAAAAAAATTCTCATGTCTCCATAAGCACCCATGCATTTTCACTCAACTTAGGTAATTTTTTTCTTGACTCTCAGCGACCAAATTTTTTTGTTTTTTCATAGGATGGTAAAATACCTTTTTGAGAATCGGTATGCAAATTTTTATAATTTTTTCTTCAGTCAGCCCCCATGTCAGAACAACCTTAAATATTTTTCTAAACGATTTATTTAGGAGTAATCATGGCGAATTATAATTTTCATTTTATTACAAAAATAGTACAAGGGTTTGATTGTGAAAGATGAAAATTTTTTCTCCCGAAATTGCCTTTTTAATCACGTCGTGCGCTGCCATCGATTTCTTTCTCCCTACCATGTAGATTGCACTCAACGAATACCTGTGTACGTTTAATTGGTAAGATTATACAAAAGTATTGTACAAAGTATGTGCGGTTTGCTAGATTTTATATCGCCAGTTAGAAATATATATATACATATTTTACTTGAGAGAGTTTCTATTTTCACCACTAGAAGCGTACGCATGATCTTTTTGTTACCAATACAATTATTTTTGTTACCATTTAGTCTTGAACAATCGATGTATACAAAAATGATACATTTCTCCGCATTAGTTAAAATTTAATTTCAATTATTTTTCAGGTTTGTTATAGACGAAGTGTTAGAAGAACATGGCCACCGCGTATTAAGGCTGCCACCGTATCACTACCATTTTAATGCAATAGAATTAATATGGAGTCAGTGTAAGAATTATTATAATAAAAATATCGACAGTACACAAGGAAATGTAACAACATTATGGCAAAATGCTTTAGCTCAGGTAACACAGCGTAAGTTTATATATAATTCTATAAGTTTATTTAAAAATTTCATTTTTGTTAAATAACACTTGAAAATTGGGCTAATTCTATTAGACATGTCAATGAGTTAATTGAAAATTGTTGGAAACAAGAAATGGGAAATTTGGATTTTGATGACAACGAACGAATTGTAATTTGGAATCGAGTTCTTCTGAGTCGAAAATAGTGGCTGAAATTTTTCAGAAAAAAAATTCAAAAAAGAAGTTTTTTTTATCTAACAAAAGGGAAGTACCAATCCAAATTTTTTATATTGAACGACTTTACCTTCTGTAGTTCTGTCTACTTTTATATACAGATACACCAGTTTAGCACCTGAAGGAGTATGTGTTTTAAATTTGAATCAAATTGTGGAAATTACAATTTGTGGAAAACCTGTCCACGTAATATTTATGCTTGTATTATTAATATTAAAATGTAACATAAAATGTCATTTCTGTAAATTGTAAAATATTGTAATTATATAGAATTTCATTAGAGAAAATCATCTGTATTTTTATAAACAATTAAAGATTAAACTAACAATGAGTCCTGTAATTTTTCATAATTTTCAATGCTAACATGTCTGATAAAAGTATTTTAACTTTTGTATTTATAATAAAATGCATGCAAATGTGTAATAAATTTGTTATTAACATACTTCATTACCATTTAGGCCCGATTTACATTAACGCTCTGCTCTCACTCCGATATCACTCCGCTCCAGGTTCGATAAAAAATATTATTACACAATAAACAATGAGTGTGTATTCACATCATCGCTCTGATATCGGTCCAATATCAGTCACGGTTGGCTCTCGCTCCAATGTCACTCCAATATCAATACCACTCAGGTAATATTTTATCGGAGCGATATCAGACTTGTTATGGCTTGTACCTAAAGTGTAAACACTTTTTTGATTCCGCTCCACTCCACTTGCATTCAGTTGTTATGAAAAGATATTTGTATCGAACTGAGACCGAACTGGGAGTGTACCCAGAGCAGCATTATAATGTCAATAGAGAACGAATAGGTACCAGCATGATATCAGCACTGTAATGTGAACACAATAAGATTATATCGAATCGGGAGGGTAGTGATATCGGAGTGAGAGCAGAGCGTTAATGTAAATCGGGCCTTATTTATTATGAATATCTCTTGTGTTAAGAATTTGTATATTTTGACATATTTTGCAATATGAAATAACCATGCATAAGATCAACCCTCTTGATCTACTTTAATATATAACATCAATGGATTTCAATCTACCTTAATAGAAATGAGGTCGTGTAATAAAACAGGTCTGTATTTTTTTTTTGTAGGTTGGTAATATTGGTTTTTTCTAGTTAGGGTGCTTATTTTGATAGATTAAATTTAAGGGTATTATAGTAAAATTTATAGTGATCATGCTATAATCAAACGATTTTAAAAGGTCGAATATTGCCACAAACTGAGAGTATTAACAATCACTTAATAATTTCGTTACAACTGATGTAAATAAATAGCTACTGTAGAAAAGAATTCTTCTAAATGAAAATGTCAAATTGAAGAAATTCATTCTCATCCATAGATTAAAATAATATAAACTGAAAAAGAGTGTTTTCAGTAAAATAAAAATCTTGAAATTATTCATTTTAATTGTCATTGAGGACTTTTTATTATTTTTTTCGCCTCTTAAATCCATTTTGACAAACTTTTTACATTAGTATTTTTAAATGTCAAATGCCAGTTTTGACAAAAATGCCACTAGAGCGCACTACTTGAGCTACGCAGCTTGTCTATAAAGAAACTTGTTGATTATTAATTTTTTGAAATTATTTAACAATTTAAAACGTCAAATGTGTTTTCGATAATTCGCTTAATTACGACAATTTGTACAGGATTAATTACGTGCGTCTATAACTGAACTTAAAAAGGAGATTAATCACATTATAAATATATAAATTTTTTCAGATTTAACAAAAGTTTCCTTGGCAAGTTTTTATAACCAAAAACAGATTGAACCGCAATTCTAAATAATTAGCAAATATTCAAATAAACTAACCTCTGTCCCAAAGTGCTTTATTGCCCGTAGGATCTTCATCTACATCGTCTGATACATTACTATCTAAACGAACAACTGCAATATTAGCAAATTTATCTGCTATCGCCATAGTGTCGTAATCTAAAATTGCTGTTGTAGTAACCCAACGCGGCACAGTATCATCGGCGAAAATGATCAATTGATTTTCGCGTCTTCGATAACGAATCATGTAAACAGATTCCTGAACATCAGCAACATAGATTCTTTGGCCCATTGCTTGAATATTTACTATGTGGTAAGGTATATGCTGAAATAAAAATATTTTTGTTAACTATTTAAAAAAAAAATAATTGCTTTTTTTTAAAGTTCATTTAATGTTTCAGCACTGCAGGGATATCATCAAGTATTGCAGATTATACATTATCATCATAAAATATATTTCTATTCGTATACCATAAAATCCGTTTTAAATTACGAACTTAAAAACATATTAGTTTTAAGGGATCAATCTAGAAACAGTATCAATTTCTCGAATTAATTCCAATAAAATGACACTTGAGATTTTATAGATCTTTGGCTATTTACTTTAGCTGTCAACGAGTATAAATATTTAATACGTTGAAGATTATGGACACCGTACGACGTGAAAAGTGAAACCTGGTCCTAGCGGTGTTTATAAATGTTATCTGAACCGCGGTACAGCGTTGTGTTGCAGTTGCTCAGGTTTTAGGTTGTATTTTCAAAACCTAATACTGAATATTAATAATTTTAAATTATTTATAAATAGTATTTCAAAATTTTTAATAGTTTTAATTATTTTCTTTATTTCTATACATTAAAAAAGTTTTAAAATATTAACATGTTTTTTCCTAACTTAAAAACGATTAACATACTGCATGTCACCATACTGACAAGTAACACTACCCAACTGACACTCACCGATTTCAATGAAACTTAACATACTTATTAAGCACCGAAAAATATTAAATACTATTTTTTTTGTTTCGGCTGAATACGCTGTTTAGGGGTAGAAAACACCCCTCAACCCCTGAAAGTGGAAACAATTATGGTTAATTATTTCTGAAACGATACATTTTCTGAAAAAAATGCTTAGGACCAAAGTTGTAGAGTTCAAAATGATGCACTTGATGGTGACCTTGAAGTTGATCTTGGGGTTAATTCTGAAAGTCAGTTAAATTTGGAAGTAATTAACCGTTGTCGGACATTATTCATATTCTATATCTATAATCACTGGAGTGAGAACATTGGTCCGCACAAACGGGGTGGCCAATTTTTTATAGCGGGTTCTAGCATACACTACGCCGTCAAAAGTATGGGGACACCTTAACCCAGGGGGTCGACATTTTTAATACGACAGTGTACCACAACATTAAGTACAGTACCGCGTCAAAAGTGTGGGCATCACCTCCACCTTGGGTTGTGTCCTCATACTTTTGACGACGTAGTGTATGCTAGAACTCCCTATAAAAAATTGGCCACCCCGTTTGTGCGGACCAATGTGCTCACTCTAGTGATTATAGATACAGGATATGAATAAAGTCTGGCAACAACGGTTAATTACTTCCAAATTTAATTGACCTTCAAAATTAACCTCAAGGTCGACTTCAAGGTCATCATCAAGTACATAATTTTGAACTCTACAACTTTGGTCCTAAGCATTTTTTTCAGAAAATGTATCGTTTCAGAAATAATTAGCCATAATTGTTTCCACTTTCAGGGGTTGAGGGGTGTTTTCTACCCCTAAACAGCGTATTCAGCCGAAACAAAAAAACACGTATTTAATATTTTTCGATGCTTAATAAGTATGTTAAGTTTCATTCAAATCGGTGAGTGTCAGTTAGGTAGTGTTACTTGTCAGTATATCGCTAATTTTCAGTTTCAGTTTCATTTTAAAATTAATATTTATGTAAAATTTAACATTTTCTTACCTTATTTTCACATTTTCTAAGTAGTTTCTTTTTACCAAGATCATATAAACGTAGTACTTTCCCAACTGAAGCAAGAAGACGACCTTGGTATGCGCAAAGAGCCCCGGGTACTTCATTAACGGTGGTACGATGAACAAGCTCTATTGTGGCGCCACCATTTGTCACTAGATATGTATCCAAATATCCAGTATTTACAACTCGGGGATTTAACTGCATATCTTTTGAAATACCAACAACCAAATATAGGTTATTTTCTGATTGATTATGAAACCTAGAAAAAAATGTCTTATGTTCAAAAACAACACTCTTATAAATTATATTTTTTCTAAGAAAATATTATATCAGTAGAATATTTAAAATCATGGTCACTCATTGGTGTCCTAAGGTTCTAAAAGGTCATCATAAGCTTTTTAAATATTTGTTTCAAAGTTATAATTTTTTGCAATTTAATATAAAATATAGAAAATTAGTATACTTGCCAGTTTATTATATACCTTAGTGCAGACATGGGCTAACTGTTTTTGCCCCCGGGCCGAATTGGAAAAAAAATGTTTTCATGGACCATACGAAATATTTAAATTAAAAAATGTTAAATAAAATACGTATTTCTTTAAGTAAAAATTACGCTATTGACTATGTACAAAAAAACAGGGGGAAAAGGAACTAATACGTAACAGGTGTTTTATTGTTAAAGCTTTATAAAAGACACCCGATGTTCGATTGTGCAGATGTTTGACGTCACAGTCGAACTGGAAATTAATCATTTCACCTTAAACATTGATCTTCCGTTCCTCTAAAATTTAAAAATGATTAATAAAAAATATAAAATTTGAAAATTTAAAATCAAAGAGAATTATAATTATAAATAATATTAAAACCGGAAAAAATTATTAAAAATTACACAGAAAAAATATATCAGAAATTGATAGTAAAACTTACACGCCAGAAAACAAACTAAATTTTAAATATTATTGTACCTAATATCGCACCCCGGTGGACTAGGTCATAAAATTTATTGGCACATGTTTTCAAAAATACATTAACAACTTAAAAAAGGAGATGAAGTAGGCACTATTAGTTCAGGTACTGTTTTCAAGAAACGTGCTTTCTTTTTTTATTATATTTTATTTTAAGGGGTTGTTCACGTGATTTTTTTTCAGAAAAACGTTGACGTAATTTAATTTGTATTTTTGAGGAAAGTATAAGCGTTACCACGCGGATGTGGCCTCACGGTTAGAAATTTTTCTTTATATTCAATACCTTACAAGACAAATGGAATGTGCTGCTTCATTTTGCTCTAGTCGATGAATTAGTAATGTGTTGCCTTGTTTTGAATCCATAACCCGTATCAAAGATGCCCACATTCCATGACCGGCTTTTGGTGCGGAAAAAATACTTTCAGGTAAATCTTCATTTAAGAACGCTTGTGCCATCTCCTTGGCTAGTTCTTGCTCATTTTCACCAGCCGCTTCACACATTTCTTCGGCCATTTGAATTCTACGCTGTTTTTTCGTTTCTTCTGTATAAGCATTATGTTCTGTTTCAATAATCATAAGATGACTTGTTTTCGGATGGATAACAAATTTACGTGGGGTGTACTCGAGAGGGTACGAAACTTGATTGAACACTGCACCTAACTTTTCCAATGCCAGAATACGTAATGTATTTGACGATATGGCTACAATACCCTCCGGACATTGTTCTGATGAAAATCCACTGGCGTATTCTAATGTTTCATAAGAAAGTGGAGTTAAATAAAAACGATTCTGATAGTAATATGATAACCATGATCGACTAGATATAGCTAACACAGCTTCTGACTCTTGCATTTTGATACGGAACAGTTTCACTGGTCTTGTTCCTAAATAACGTGTTCGAGGATCTTTTAATTCACCCAATACTGGATCAAGCACAGTACGTGAGAGAGCTCCATTTGAAAGACCAACATATAAATACAGTGACGAAGTCGAGCCTGGCATCACATCTTTGTTATTTTCATAATCAGAACATCCCATTTCAACGATACACAGAGATTCCGGAACAACAGGTAAATATTGCGATGATCTTGGTGCTAAACAATCAGCTGGATCTAAAGATATAATTTTCACTGTGCTATTGGCTAATCCAACGGCTAAGAAATTCGATCTCTGCTTTCCTGGCTCGACTGCACCTAAAGCCATACATAAAACTTCCGCTTCCATCGCTTTATGTTCATCATATTCCCCCAAAAATCCCGCAGTATTCATTTCAAAATATACAAGTTCTCCTCCAGCAAATGCAATTACAACCTGCCGCTGATTAACAGCACATCGAACAATTGACTTTTTTCCAGGAGCTTTCCAATCATTTACACGACGAGCAGAATTTATGTGACGGACTCCACCAGGATATACCTTTAAATTAACAATATTGCTAGTATTTTTCTAACATAGATAGAGGATATAGTTTTTTAATGATAAGCATTGAAAAACGCGTAAAGGAAATAAAAAAATCCATTGAATAAGCAAATATAGTTTCTTTAGGAGTTCAATCTAATGCCATACAATTTTGAAAAAAAAAAACTAGTTTTATATATATATATATATATATATATATATATATATATATATATATATATATATATATATATATATATATATATATATATATATATATATATATATATATATATATATATATATATATATATATATATATATATATAATATAAAGAAAACATTTATTAATCAAATTATACCCAATATTAAGAGTTTTTTAACGCTAGGTTACCATTTTTCTGATCAATTTCAATTGGTAAATTGATTCTAAAATGTGTGTACACCACAGACCAATAATGAACACTATTATATTATACTAACAGACAAAGCGTAAAGCCAGTTTCTAGGCATTATTCTTGAAGCAGTTAACAGGGTGAGACGGGTGAAATTTAATGAAATATGTCAATTTTTTAGCAAATGCGACTATAATTATTGTAGGACATAATTTGTATACGTACGTATTTTGAAAATAAAGCGAATACCACTTTTTTTCTTTCAAAATTTTGCAGTTTCTTCTCGAAAAAGTAAAATTTTATTATCAATATTATATTTTTACAATAATTATTTGAAAGCGTAACTATAGATACCATCCATTACTATATAACAGAATACTATTAAGATTCGAACTTGGGCGTAACTGGTTGCCTCAATTACACATTTATATTATTAGTAGTCTATATAATATACAGGGTGTTAGTGAATAAGTGCGAAAAATTTTAACAGATGATTGCTGAGGTTCTTTTATGAGAAAAAGTTCATATAAACCCGGGTCCGAAAACGCTTAGTTTCCAAGATACAGGGTGTTCAGTTTCTCGTTTTTTTTTTTAATATTTTCTTAAAAATTTCAAAAACGTTTTAAGATATTGACAAAAAATTTGGAACACGCTATAACAGGATAAATACCCATATTCTGAAGTAGACAGAACATTTCCATTCAAACCAGTGGCGTCCGTACGGCCATGTAACGACATATTTTTGAAGAAAAAAAAGGTACGCCACTGATTTTTTCCAACTCGAAAATATTTTTTTAAATGTTCCATAAATTGTTGACAAAAATGACCTCTTAGTATTTTGTCGCTCATGAAGCCGTTTTCAAGATAAAAATAATTTCCAGTTATTATTCGTACCAAAAAACTGGTATGGGCTATCTAGTAGCACGTCTAATCTGTATCTTGGAAACTAAGCGTCTTCCGACCTGGGTCTATATGAACTTTTCTACATAATAGAACCTCAGCAATCACCTGTTAAAATCTTTCGCACTTATTTACTAACACCCTGTATATGTTCACTGGTCTGTGGTGTACATTTTAAACAAATAATTAACTAGTTTCAAGCTTGTTCTTATTAGGACAAGGTTAAAATTTACCTAATTTTGACAGATACGGAACCAAAATTTTTTAAGCAGCTCTAAAACATGAAACGGGAGTTAAAATTTTGATTTTGGAGAAAAAAACTTTTCACCTCACAAAAAAGATCACAATACATCTATTAGCTTATGGTAGAATCGAAAAAAAAACAATTATAAAAATTTTTTTCAAAATATCAAGTAACCTTGAGTAGTTTTTCTTCAAAATTAAACTGAACAAAAGCAACAATACTTTTTCCTTATTTAACCAACTTCCTATCTGCTTTAGTTGACAAGATGCCAATGGTTATCATAAAAAAAATGCACCCTGTATTTACATTTACAATTTAATAAATGTACCTGCCTTGAAGTTCACTCCGATCAGTACTTTGTAAGCCCGAAAGGAGGCGACAAGTAGATTAATTTAATCTTCGCATATATATTTCTTTCCAAATGAATTATCATAAGAAAATAGCAAATATGCGAAATAAAATGTTTAATAAAATAAAATTTTTAAATGTTTACCTGCACTAATGCGTCCTCAGCTAACGAGGCACAACAAAGTGTTAATTCGGTCCCCAAAAATCCACTATCTGTAACTTCTTCGACAGTCTCGCCAATAGAAAGTACTAATGTAGCATTATTCACAAATGACACGATAATATATGCATCGTATTTTTCTGTAACAAAAAAATCATCACTAACTATGTAACAGTTTAACATATAATTATATTCGAATATATTAACATAATATATAAAGAACACACAAGAATATATTCGAACAGGTCCAAATGTATTAAAAATAATACATAAATAACATAGAAGAAAAAAAAAACAATCTAAGGGTGATTTGCTTCTGCAAAATTTTACAACCAATCATACGAATTTTATCCTGTCAAATTAGTTCCCACCCACCACTACCTGGGTAATTTTAAAAATTTTTTATAATACTGACTAGTGAATGGAAAACTATTTAATAACAGTTGTCATTTTAATTGGGTATTTGATACATTTTGAAAAAGGATTTTAAAATATCCCAAATGATTTACATATAACTTCAGTAATTGAAGAGATTTAAAGAAAAAAAAGTTTTTTTTTATGTAACTGAATTTTGATGCGAGAACAGTTACCTGTCAGTGATTTAATTGGTGACGCAAAAATTACACGAGCGCTCCTGGTTTTTTAAATTAGAAGCTGAATCAAGTAAAAAATTTTGTAAACGTTTGATTGTCGATAGAAAAATGTACTATACAAATAATGCGCGGATTACTAGATTTTACATACCTCATTAATCGTATACGTATATTTTTACTTGATGCTAGTTCTAATTTTACCACCAGAGGCGCGAATGAGAATCTTTGAGTCGTTATAAATACCAGTTCATCAAATAGCAAAAAGATGTCGCTCTCCTCGTTTTTATGTACGTCATAACATTATAATTATTTATACCTATCTTGTGTTGTTTTCTGTAATTTGTCATTAATTAACTGCCTCATTTTTAATATAATAAAAATGGAACAAGGTTTTGTCAAAATTGATAGCACAAATTTAACAAAAGTAGATTAATTAATGGTAGCAAACTTCTTTGCTTCGAACCTCAAATTTTGTTCAGCAGAATTTAAAAATATGAAAACTAAAATGTAAATATCTTTTTTATAAGCATTTTTTTTTATAAACATCAAATTAGTAATTTTTATAAATATATATATATATATATATATATATATATATATATATATATATATATATATATATATATATATATTATACTATAGATTGTTTATTCTCTTTGTAATACACGTCATCAATTTTTAGCGAATTTCCAAAACTGGAAATTCAGCTTTTACAGCAGGTGTCATGATGTGACCTAAGCCCGGGACCATAACAAATATGTTTTGAGGTCCCTAGAATACGGGGTCCCTAGAATATATATATATATATATATATATAGTTAATTTCAGTTAAACTCACGCATGACTCATGCTAAAAATAATTTTCTTAATAAAGTAATGAGACGTGTGTCGTAGCTCTTAACACATTAAGAAATATAACAGCCAGTAAGAATGATTTAATAATAACCAATTGAACATGACATCTGGTGGTAGAAAATACTACTTATTTCAAAATTAACATTTGGAGGTTAAATATTTAATTGGGAAATTTATTATTTTTTATTATTATTATTATTATTATTATTAAGAATTATAATAACAACCACGAAATTCATGTAAAAATAATGTATTTTATTTTATTTAATATTAACTACTCATGTTAAAAATATTAAATAAATAAAACATACGTATTACATTTATGTAATACATTTCCAAAATTTTCTATTGTATCGTCATGCTATTATTTAAAAATATAATGGCTTTAATGTTTAAATTTTTCAACATATCAATAGGTACGAATTCTTTATTAAAAATTACTTGTATAATTATAACTTTTAGCATATGACGTAAAAATTAAGGGTTTTCCCTCTTGTTCTATTGCCCTGTTAATTTGCATTGCTGTCCCCTTAAAAGGACATTTTATTTCTAAACAACTACTTCAGAAACAATTCTATCACGTCAGAATGTCAACCGCGAATTTTGTTTATTTGCATATTTGCTTATCATTTGCAAAGGCTTTTAACAAAATTGTCATTTTTTAAAATGATTAAATTTTAATAATAGAAAAAACGTAATATAATAGAAATATATAGTTTTTATAATTTAAAATTCATTATTTTTGTAATAGAAATCAAGGATTAAAAAAAAAAAAAATAAAAAATAGTCGTTAGTTTTTCTTTAAAAATAGTTTTTCTTTAATTATACATATATAATGATTATGGCGCGTGCGACTCCGTATTTATCGATATTTAGTACGAGAAAAATAATAATGCGATTTTCAATCCAAAATCATGTACTTTTCTCTGTTATCTGTTACCAAGATTATTCTCTCAGCATACTAATATTATTAATTTATAATTAATTTTACGCACAGCAAACTATGTAATTATGTGCCGATACATATATAATTTTTTTTACAGAGATTTACAAATTACAGTGTTTACAAAATACAGTCTGTCATCGTTTGTTTATCATGTTAAATTTTCTGAATTTTCATCATTAGAAGATTCTTCGGAATCACTTCCAACATCTATTACTACAGGTTGTTGGTGGGAATCAACTATCTTTATTACATCCCACCAACGCATTATATTTTCCTCCGCCTTTTTTATACATTTCTTCCAATATTCTGCGTCTATGCGACTTAGTGCTTTTTGCCACATCTCTAAAACCTTACCATCACTATAACCCTCACTACCAATATTTTTGTTATAATATTCTTTACAATTGGCCTTGAGTTCTGGATGGTAAGGTGACAGCCTTAATACTTCATGACCATTTTCTTTGGCCAGTTCGTCAATTTCGTACTTTTTTTCTACACATGACGCATATTGTGTTGCCAGTTGGAGCATTTCCATTTTTAACATGTCTTTACCATGGGGAATGTTTTTTTCTTCTAAATACTTTTGTAATTCGGCTTTTATCCAGCTGGACGTTGGATTTTTTTCAATTAAACGGGAATGATACCTCGCATTGTCCATGATAAAGACAGTTTTACTAGTTAGGCAAGGCAAAAATTTCTCGACGAACCACTTTTTATAATTGTCTGCGTTCATATTGTCATGGTAGTCAGATGATTTAGATGTTGCTGCAAATACTAGTGACGCAGTCGGCAAAAAACCATCTTCTCCTCCACAATGAACTACGATGTATCTAATAACAAAAGAAAATTTATCAAAACTTGTTTAAGTAAAAAAAAATACGTACTTTAATTTTAAAATCTCAAATTTATCATCTTCAGTACTCTGATAAACAAATAAATATTGTGCTAAGAACAGCAAGGTTTCATTAAATGTTTTGGGTAGGGAATCTTAAAAACGTGTATATAAAAATTTTAATTTTTTATGAAACTCACCGCTTCCCTTCACCCAGAGGCTTGTTTGGTAAACTCTGGATATTTTTATCATACCATGTTTTCCTGGACGATCCTCGCTGAAATATCCAAGTTTCGTCTTGAAATAAAAATTTCGAGCCTTCTTCCTTTAATTTAAAATATCTCCGTAAGAAACGTGCTCTATCAACAGCTATATGTTCTTTTTCTTTTAAACCACGTTTTGGGTCATCTAATGAAAATTCAAATCCTATTTTATGTAAAAGTCTCCATAAACTACTTCTGGAGAATTCGAAAATTTCTCGATTTTTTAATTCCTTCTGAAGGATATCCAATGTCACAGGTAACCCTAAAAATAAAATATTTACACCAATTACGAGTAAACTTGACGATTACAAATCTTCTAAAATTTGTATAAGAACTTTAGAAGTGTCATAATAAGTTACACTTTGTAGAAAGTACAAATACGACGTGAGTGTTTCACACTTAGCACAAGAAACAGCAAGATAATAATAATAAAAGGTTTAATTAACAAAAATATGTAAAATGTAATGGTTACATACGTTTGGAATGCAGTTCATAGATCAGCCGCGAGACTGTATCTTTTGTAAAATTGTCGACGTCAGTCGATTTCAAAGCTAAACGAGACCTCTCTCTTGGAGGAGAACTTAATCTATTTCCACCTGCTGCTCTCTTCTCAGTTTTAACTTTTGTAACCGCATATTCACTAACGCCACAGGCTTCTGCTGTCCTCTAAAACGTTTAATTAAATAAATTGTAATAAGACATTAGTTAGTAAATTGTGTTTGACAATCAAAATAAATGTCAATATATTTACCTGTCGAACTGATTCCAATGGTAAAAATGGACCTAGATTATCTCGTTCTTTTTCGAAATATGAATGCACATTCCAAACCATCTCTTTAGACTGACTCTTTAACTGTTTTTTTTTTTTTTTATTAAACTCATTTTAATAGTATAAAGAGGTATCCCTCACTGAACCGAATGAGCGAACAAAATTAAATAAACTACTATATTAAATTATGAAATTATACTAATTATAATAAATATGTAAACAAAAACGAAATACAAAAAAATATAACCTAACTTACGAACGACAACTAAAATATGAAAAAATTAATAACTATGATAATAATATTAATGATGATACAATAAATAACAAAAAAAAAAAAAATAAATAAATAAAGAGAATAATTAAACTAAACGTAAATAATATAAACATAAGACTATATTTTAAAAAACACGTCTAAATTTTAAAAAATGTTAAAGACGTATATTATTATGTAACCTGTGTAACCAATAAAAAGCCAGGTAAACAATTACTAAATAACGGCTGCCAATCCATTTATTTTAAATATATTTTATAGTAAATTTTATCGAAATCGTCTTTCAACTATATTTTATAGTAAATTTAGATAATTTATAATAATATTAAATAATAAATAGATTTCATTTTGTTTAATTTCTTATGAAAACTAACCATGATACATTATTTTAGTTAAATTTATTTTCCTAAGGTTATAGCAATTTATTTTGAATCAAAATAAGATGACATACGTTTTTGAAATCTCCTATCCCGTAACACTGGGACATTCTTTTCTATATTTATCTTTGTTTGTTGGGTACCTTACGTAAATAACAAACTGAAATGGGAAATTTTAATACAATCCTTTTTAAACTTTTTAGCATGAGTCATACATGAGTTTAACTGAAATAAACTATATATATATATATATATATATATATATATATATATATATATATATATATATATATATATATATATATATATATATCCGCGCGATAACTCTCGAACGAAACGTTTAATGCTTATGAAATTTTGTGTGTAAATTCGATTTTCCAAATCGTTGGATGAGTTCGTTAGCCAGACACGTCGGATGCCCAGAAGTAGGTTTTCCGGGCATTTTTTGTCAACAAAATGAGTTTTTTGCCAGAATTAAGCAATTATTAAAATTTTTTTTTACACCAATCGGAAGAAAAAGCCAAATTATGTAAAAAATGTTTTTAAACCGTTGCTCTAAAGTACTTACTTTTCGAGAAAAACTAGGAAATAAGTTGTTCTCCATTTCACTCGCACTCGCATTCTTTTTTTTCTGTCCCATTTTTTACGAACTAAATTCGAAAAAAACCGCTTTATAAGTAGCGTGTCATGATTTTTTAAATCCAATTTAACGATTCGGCTATATTCTATTTCTCTGTCAGTTAAATGTTTTTATAATGTATCTCTGTTCCATTTTTTTTGAGAAAAAAACTCCCGACGATTTCTGTTATGTGATATGATTAGAATTTAGATTATATTTACACCTTCCTAAAATTAATAAGAGTTTGCTTCAATCGCATAAAAATTACGTTAAATCATATTCAAACAATAATATTTTTACGTAATTTTTCTATCCAGTTGACAATACAGTTATGATTAGAATTGTATAAACAGAGTATTCTAGTATTAAATAATTTTGCACATTCAATTTTTTTTTTAACAAAAAAAAAATTTTTTTAATTTTGACACATTCTTTTATAAAATTTTGATTAAGAAATATTAAAAAATTTTAAGGTGAATCATTTAAAAAGAGTTAAAAATAAATTAAAAAGGAAACATTTATCTATTTTAATATATTTGTAAAGAAAATTTTACAGTTTACTTACAGTTTCTTGAAAAAATGTAATAACTTTTTTACATACAATAAAGATTATATTTGAAAGGTAGGAAATCCACAATTTTTTTTTTTTATTTCTTTAATTAATTATTAAATTTGGTTTTAGAAGAAAATCTTCGTCTAATTCGCTCCAAGCCGAAAGTATAGCCACTAATAAGGACATTCCACTGTTAAAATAAATGGAAAATATATTGAAATTTATTTAATGAAAGCCATTCATACACATTTTTAAAATATCCTTTTGAATTATATAACAAATAAAATCTGTGTAAAAAAATCTAATTGACGTGTTTTTCCTCAATTTTCTAATATTAAGTAAGGCTCGTTAGTTAGGGAGTGATTGTGTCAAAATTTTAACGTAAAATATGGTAATTTTAACCCTCTTTAAAAGAACATTTCGATTTTAACAATAAAAAAATTTTAAAAAGTGTTTTCGTTTTTCCCGGATTACCAAAAATTTTTCATAGGTATATCTGTGACTAAAGTTGCCTCCCTTTCTTAAGAAAATAAAGTATTTTTAAAATTTTGTGCAAAAAAATAAAACACATACTCCCACTTGACCACTTTTAAATAGTCGGTGTCAGATCTTACGCAATTTAATAAACAGTATCGTTTTGATTTTTTAAACTCATTTAAGACATTTATACCCGGTTTTTCAGTGATGGTTTAAACCAAAGATTATAGTTAAACTCGAGTTTATCTCATTTTTCAGTTTTACAGTGTAAGTTTAAATATGGCCGCCAGTTTAAACTACGTTTAACTTAAACGGCCAATATTCGTGGTTTAAACTACACATTTAGTTTAAACCTAGGAAACGTCAAATATTATGTTTAATTTTTGGTTAAATAAAATATAAACATAATGTATTTCGAATCCGATTTTGAAGATGAGAGCGACCAAGAGTATTATTTAGATTTAGTAAATGTACGACGGGTAAAAATCATACGTTTCCGTCCTAAGCATTTTGAAATTTGGGATAATTTTGATTTTTATTCAAGATTTCCAATGCAAAAAGAAACTGCTTTTTTCATTCTGGAGAAAATTCGCCCTCATACGCAGCATATAACAAACTGGCATTGTTTTTTTTCTTTTTAAATAATAATCATTAAACTGAAAACTATTATAATAGTAATAATTTTTAAGAATAACGCATTATCTCCTGAAATAATGTTCTTGTTGACATTAAGATATTATGCAAGTGGGGGTATGCTTATAATATGTGGAGATTTCGCAGGAGTATCGAAAACTACTCTTAGTAAAGTAGTGAAACTAGTATCCTACAATATTCCTCTTAAATTTATTAAGTTTCTTAAATTTCCAGTGTCAGACATGGAAAAGACTCAAATTATAGGAAATTTTTATAACATTGCGCGGTTTCCTAAAGTGATTGCTGCTTTAGAAATTAGAAATGTGACGCACTGAATCAGAAACCCTGATAAATGCAAACAAGTTGCACAGCCCAATGCCTTTTTTTATTACACGCTTTAAAAATTTATAGCACCCTAATGTAATTTTTAAAAATATATTCAAACATATACATTTAAATTATTTTCATATAGTAGAAGATATCATCACAATTCAAACAATATGTTTTGAGTTTTGACATCTATTAAAAATACTCCTGTCGCAGCACCTGCATAACATAGCGAATTTCCAGAGATTGGACACTGACGGATTTCATAATTATAACAACCTGTATCTATCTACAATAGTTTAGCTATCTAACGGTGAAAATATTTTCAAAATCGGTTGAGTAGTTAATTTTTTAAAAATTTAAATTTTGCAAAAAGCCACTTAAAATGGCAAAAAATTTCGCTTCTAAAAATCGAACGTATCTGGCTGACGAACTCATCCACGCTTTTTTGATTTTTGGGACTATTGGGAAATTTTCTATCTCTTAAGGTGCGAATCCACCGAAAAAAACATTTGCTTCAAATGTTTGTAGTTGTTTGCAAATGTTTGCAACTGTTTGCGAACACACTGTCTCCACTGAACAAACCGTTACAAACGATAATCCGTTTGCGAATGTTTGTAGTTGTTCCACGTATTCGTATTCGTATATAAATACATGTATATTATATCGCAATATGTATAATGTACATACCAGTGTACATACATATTATGATACTCGTTTGTTGTTCGTACTTCGGGTATGTACTTCGTATTAACATACCGTCTCCACCAGAAAAACACAAAACGTACCAAACAACAAATTCCCTTTGATGTACCGACTTTGGACGAAACACTACAAACATTAGCAAACATTCGTGACGATCGTATCCACCAAACAAATTTTGTGTTCGCAAACATTTGCAAACAGGTTGCGCGCTTGGTGGATTCGTACCTTCACTGGTTACGTATATCAGTGCTGGTTACACTGGTTCCAGTAGTATAGAGACAGGTATGTTATCTCTAGTGCTCTATGGTCGCCAATATAATTATTACATTTCGAATTTATTCTCTGATTATAGCGGTTAGTTTTCTTCTAAATTCAAATTTCATTGTTTGTTATATATGCGTTTAAATGCAAGCTGGCAATATTTTTATTTTTATTTTTATTAAATTTATTTTATAATTTAACCTAACTATAATATACATAATCTAACAAGTAAATATTAATTATCTATATGTATTTATAATCTATAATTATGTATTTTATATACTTTTCTCTTTAAATTTGATGTTTTTTTTTTTTTTTCTAGATACAAGGTTTAAGGAAAGTGAACGAAAATTATTGTGGTTTTTATAAAGGATCGGACAAAGAATTAATTTGATTTACGTTTGAAGACTAAAATTAAATGAATTCTTACTTAATGTAATTTTGATTTTGGTTTAATAGAAGTAAAAATTGCTGTTATATTTGCAACAGATTTTAAACTGGAAGTTTTATTTACAAATTGAAAGAAAAGGTACGAAGCAAAAACAAAAAAAATGAAGGAAATATTTGCCTTATGAAGAGAAAAAACCAGAAATCATAAAATAATTAATTAATGTATTTAAAAAAATAAATAAATAATAAAAACGTGTTTTCTTGTTTAATTTAACTAAATAATAGAATGTGTCAGTTTAACCAGCACTATTTTAAGCTAAATCTACTTTCCAATTTTAAATTATACTGTTCACGAGTTGAAATGACTGACAAAATATGAGGAAATTATAGTATTTTCGGTAATTGCTATGAACTTGAGTATAAAATGGAGAATTTATTTTGTTCAAAACTGCCGTAATACTTTGAGAAATAAAATATATTTTCTGTTAATAATACCAAAATAAATAAATAATAAAAACGTGTTTTCTTGTTTAATTTTACAAAATACTAGAATGTGTCAGTATGCCAGCACTATTTTAAGCTAAATATACTTTCCATTTTTAAATTATACTGTTCACGAGTTGAAATGACTGACAAAATATGTGGAAATTAAAAAATTTTCGTGTATTTTCGGTAACTGCTATGAACTTGAGTATAAAATGGAGAACTATTTTGTTTAAAACTGCCGCAATACTTTGAGAAATAAAATATATTTTCTGTTAATAACACCAAATTTTCCACCGCAGGTGCTGAAGTATACGAAATTTTACTAATTAACTTACGAAATTAGCTTTTTGTGTTTGATTATTCTTATTTATTTGTACAAGTTTTTATTATTTTCAAAAGAAATATATTATGAAAAAGAATATGTTAAAATTTTTATGCATTTCGTATGCTTGAATGCATCCACCTGAATTGTCAAATACATAAATTACGTATAATTAAAGAATTTTATGTTAGAAATTATAACAATTTGATATTTATTTTGAATCTGTTATTGGTAGAAAAAATCATTTGTAGTCCTAGGTACTATCAAACGTCATTTTATTTTGAAATTTTTAAAAAAAATTATAAAAATTAGCTCTTATATACTTTTTCTGGGTTAATTATTGAAAAATATTCTATTTTCAGACATTTTTGATATAAAATGAGCAGATGTATGGATTTTATTAAACAAATTTCAGCTCTTTAAAATTTTCGATTTAAAATATGTCAAAATTTAAAATTATTTTATTTGTTAAAAAAAAAAAAATTGAATGTGTAAAATTATTTACAAGTATAATACTCTGTTTATGCGTATCTAATCATAACTGTATTGTGAATCGGATAGAAAATTACGTTAAAATATTATTGTACTATATGATTTAACGTAATTTTTATGCGATTGAAGCGAACTCTTATTAATTTTACTAAGGTGTAAACATAATCTAAATTCTGATCATATCACATATAAAATATTGCCGTGATTTTTCTTCTCAAAAAAAAAATGGAATAGAGAACATTATAAAAACATTTAACTGACAGAGAAATAGAATATAGCCGAATCGTTAAATTGGATTAAAAAAACCATGACACGCTACTTATAAAGCGGTTTTTTTTCGAATTTAGCTCGCATAAAATGAGACAGAAAAAAAAAGAGTGTGTGTGATGCAAAATGATTTCTTCCAACATATTTTCTAACTTTTCTCAAAAAGTAAATAACTTAGAGCAACGGTGTAAAAACATTTTTTAGACATATTCCCTTTTACTTTCAATTGGTGTAAAGAAAATTTTGAAAAATTGCTTAATTCTGGCAAAAAACTCATTTTGTTGACAAAAAATGCCTGAAAAACCTACTTCTGGGCATCCGACGTGTCTGGCTAACGAACTTAAGCGAGCCAAACCAGATTCCAATACACACACCAAATTTCATGTGCATTAAACGTTTCGTTCGAGAGTTATCGTATATATACATATATATATATATATATATATATATATATATATATATATATATATATATATATATATATATATATATATATATAAATTTTAGTGAATATCATTTTCGTATTCTAGGGACCTCAAAACATATTTCTGTTATGGTCCCGGACTTAGGTCGCGTCATCACACCTGCTGTAATAGCTGAATTTCCAGTTTTGGAAATTCGCTAAAAGCCAAAAGTAGTAATTTGCTATGGTTACTTAGTTTAAACTCCGTTTAAATAAACTACGGTAGTATTGACACTGTAAAACGTCGGTGGTTTAATTGATTAGTTTAAACTTGAGTTTAGCTAAACGTGGTTTACATAAACTCAAGTTTAAACGGCCACTGAAAAAGCGGGCATTATTGTTAGTGAGACATATTTGAATTATTTTCCTAACTAATAAATTAAATTCTGTAGACTGATGTTTTTGTAGATAAAAAAAATTCTAGGTAACGTCTGTATTAGACAAAAGTCTGAAAAATGGACGTAGAACCTCACTGTTATTAATTATTATGTCTTGTAGTCTTTTGAAAAATTATTTTTTGAACTAAAATAAGAATAGGAGGAATATAAACTTAGGGGTAAACGACAGGGGTATATAAACTTTATTTTAGATTCTACGTTTATTTTTACAGAAAATCATCAAGTACCTATTATTTCTTTTTTGAATGTATAAATACAAAATTCTTTTTTGAATGTATAAATACAAAAAGTTCGAAATTATTTTATATTAGAATTTCAATTTTGGTCGACCCTACGGGTTGTCCCCATTTACTCTTTTCTAGTCTCTTTTGACCCCAATTTTTCATAGAGAAGAAATTATACGATTTTTGTTAATTTTTCAAAAACCACCGATATTTTTAAATTTTTTTGGATACTGTGAAAGTGACCATCTTCGCGTAAATTTTTAATATATTAAAGATTAGGTACTCATAAAATAAATACAAAAAAATACGGTGTGAAGTCTGAATGCGTCCCTATTCATCCTTGTCTACGGTAGCACATTTTTTTATTGACATAAATATTAGAAAAGCAGGAAAAGAGACCAGGAATCAACATAGAAGTGGATTATGGTACGATATATTTTCTGAAAAAAGTGCTTAGGACCAAAGTTATAGAGTTCAAAGTGATGCACTTGATGATGACTTTGAAGTTGACCTTGGGGTCAATTTCCAAAGTCATTTGAAAATCATTTAATATTTTTCAAAAGGAGTAGTTTACTTTTCATCCCTAAATGGTTCAAAGTATATTCGAACGAATTTCACATGCAAGATAGAAAATAAGTGATCAAGAAGTAATTTTGAAAAATACTTGCTCAATCGCAATCGGAAAAATAATAGTTAATCATATGTTCAATTGAATTCCTAATATGATAACTATAGAGTAGCAATAAAAATTTTAAAAAATTTTGAAAATTTCTAATATAACATAAAGTTAATGTTTAACTTACAATTGGAGTGATATTAAATCTTTTCTTAACTTTACTTCTAAAATTACTTACAAAAATGTTTTCTTCTAATTTTTTCTATAAATTTGCGCCTATTTTTCCATTTCGTCAGGTTTTTATTTTTTTTATTTTAGAAAAATAACGCAACAAATCAATTTTGAAGATAGATTGAGTCAATACATGAAATTACTGCTTATAGGTACAGGATATGGTCAAAGTTCGGCAACGGCTAATCATTTTCAACTGACCTTGAAAATCGATTTCAAGGTCGACTTCAAGGTCACTATCAAGTGCATCACTTTAAATTCTACAAATTTGGTACTCAGCCCTTTTTTCAGAAAATATGTCGTTTCAAAAATATTTAGCTACACTGTTTTCATCTACAGGGGTTGAATGGTATTTTCTACCCCTAAAAAGCGTATTTAGCCGAAATAAAAAAAAACACGTATTTAATATTTTTCGCTGTTTAATAAGTATGTTAAGTTTCATTCAAATTGGCGAGTATTAGTTGGGTAGTGTTATTTGTCAGAATGTTTTGCCGATCTAGTTTTTTCAATATTTCTTAGCTCGTTTTCAGAATTTGTATTTTAATTTCTACGGACAAATAACTCATTCTTTTCTTCGATTTGAGTAACTTTTATTTGCTGATGTTGACCATTAATTGATCGAAACATATCAAATATTTTCCAATGATTTTTTTAGCGAATGTCGAAAATTTTGAAAATTTTTTCACCGTTAGTAAGTTAAAGTATTTGAATTCATTAAGTAATTAAATGATGTCCACAAGAACCTTACGGACTACCATAAGTTATATGAGATCCCTAGGACCCGTTTTTTACTGTTAGGATAAACTTTTTACTAAAATTATTTTAGATGAATAAAGGTTATGTTGTATGAGTTCCGCCAGGGTTTACTGATCCCATTATTGTAAAAAATAAACTAACCGACCGATTTTGAAAATTTTTTCACTGTTTACTAAATTATTTTAGATGGATACAACTATGCTGCACAAAGTCCGTTCGGGTTCTTGGGTCCCAAAAATATCAAAACTAATTACCCAGCCGATTTTAAAAAATCTTTTACTCTTAGAAAGCTAAACTATTTTAAATAGGTACAGTTCTTAGATGAGATCCACCAGTCCCCAAAATTTGGAAATTCGCTATGTTATGCAGATGCTGCGACAGGGGTATCTTTCTCTGTTTAATACAACTTTTCTTCTCTAATTTTTTTGATTTATGACAATAATAGCCTTTTTGTAATAAGTACATTTGTTCTATATTGTTAAATATATCTATCTGTTTTCGTATGACGTCATAAATACTTTACAATGTAGTTATTCACAACAAACGATTTTTAACTACTTTTAAATTAGTTGGAAAGAAATGCATAAAATTTTTATTGCGATAACTAAAAAAGAAGCTTAATGAACAGTACGCCCATTTTTATGCTAATTTTATAAGAATGGCAGCTAGATGTGAATTAGAACCATAAACAAGTTTAATTTATAAAAAAAAGGATGTACGTATATAATTTCTGTTAACAATTATAGTATTTACTCTCTCACTAATATAAAATTCAATTGTTCCGTTTGTAATGGCAGTATTATATATATTGTCCCTTATTACCATTTTGGAATGATTTATTACATTTATTTTGTATAGAAAAAAATATAAAAGAAGGGTACAAGAAAGAACTAGACAAAATTTATATAAGAGTAAAAAAGTTTGAAAAGTTATACTGAATTGTATTAATAAGTATTTGTAGGAAACCTGTTAGAAACCTTTAATAGGTATAAGTTCCTTTTACTACATCTGTACATGAATTTCTTATATACTATTGATATAAATAAAAATATCATTATTTAAAACTATAACACTTGTTAACTATAGGTATTATAAGGAGGTTTTTTTCAAAGAAATAAATCAACTGAATAAATTTAATCAGCTTTAAACTATTTCTTCCGGAATTATCAAAAATAAAAGGAAAAGAAATTTGTTTGCATCAAAATAAAATTTTTTGAAGTAGCAATGACAGAAGCTAGAATTTTTTCTTCTGATAATAAAACCGTTTATCTGTACGAAATGTTTTCAAACTTCGATAACTATTTTGAAAAAATAATTTAGTGAAATAACTTTATATGGATTCCGTTGCCCAAATGTCGTTGTGTCTAGCTAAAAATCTGCTAAATTGTGAATTGTTATTATTAATGGGTATATGTGCATTTTTTATTATAAAAGAAAAATTTTTTTAAAGTAGCCAGCTAAAAGTATTTCGGACCATCACCTCCATAATACAGTTTTATCGAAACTTCAATTAGATGCAATTTAATATTAACGTAATATTTTATAATACTTAATTACCCTTTTAACTGGACCACGTGATTCATTCAAGCCCAAAACTGCGCAACCACTGTTGCATCATCTATTTCATTTATGGAATTTTGCATAGCTCAAGTAGTGACAAAAAAAAAAAAAAACAAAATTAAATAAAATTACTAAAAAACAAAATTACTTTGATAAAATCCACTATATTTTTGTTTAATGTGTGAGGGCGTTTTCAACCATTACGGCCATTAACGAGTATTCGTTATGTAAATTTAATATGTAATTACCACAATTTTAAAATTGTGCGAGTTTAAAATAACAATTTGTTCAAGAACTTGTCCTACAATTCGTAAAGTGAATCTACCACCAGAGTGGAACAATCAATAGAAAATAACTAGATTTTGAGATAAAGATTAATAAGAAGTAATATTTTTTGGAGTGACTTTTAGAAAATATTATATTTGCAGTCCTTAAATATACTAAATTAATAAAAGAAATTATATTTGTTTAATAGATAAACATAGAACCCCGGGCTCCGTTTTTACCTACACTCTATTTTAATTGTCTATTACATACCAGTTAATTGTAATAATAATTGATAATCTAAGAACCCAGTATAAAAAATATGGCTCATTTTCTTGTGAATGAAACTCAGAAAATATAATATTAACTATGACAAAAGTGAGTTCTCAGAAATGTCTTGCTCAGGGAAATTTAAATTCCGGTCCAAGCAGGTTACCTTCTGTTTGGATAAATATGAGTGATGCCAACCTATAATGTTTCAATTGTAAAAAATTTTACGTTTCAGTGTAATTTTTTTTTTTTAATTTTGGTCCAACTTACAATTAGTGGGAACCTAATTTGGAAAAAATATTTCTTTGTCTACCACTTCGATATCGGACATTTAATTAACACCACACTAAAGATAGTGTCCTTCACAAACAATAAATTTGTTTGTTTTATGAAAATCTGTTGCGTTTACTGTCGTGTCTTTGCTAGTTAATAGCATACCATTAATGGATCAAATAGGTACTCATAAATCAATGTTCACAAATCAAAAGAGTTTTACTTATCTTCCCGTCACCCCAGCGAAATAAAACAAATTGTAATAAAAATTCTTTTACTATAACATATCACAAAAAATTCTATCCAGTCATGTTAAATACCAGTTAAATTGCTTTTAAGAAACAAATTTGAGTTGATGAAAACACAAATTTGCCCAGGAAGAGTATAAAAATAGAATGTAATACGGTAAAACAATTTGACGAATAAAATAAGTTAGTATAGTTTATATTATTATTTAATATCCTGTTATTATAGTTTTAAAATTAGTTAAATTTACCAGTCAAAGCTTTTGTATTATATACTAGCTGTACCCGCAACGTTGTACGCGTGACGCATTGTTATAAACTCAATGAGAAGTATATACACAGAACTTGCATGGAACAATAATTTTTGGGAATGAGACATTTTCCCGGAGTAAAGAATATCTTGGATGTTGATCCAGGCAATAACTTATAACCATACCAAATTTCATCAAAATCCGTCCAATAGTTTTTGCGTAATGTGTGCACATGCTCTGAATAGTTTTTCTGTTTTCCCGTGGGAATGAGACATTTTCCGGGAATAAAAAGTATCCTAGATGTTGACCCAGGTAATAAGTTATCATCACACCAAATTTCATTAAAATCCATTCATTATTATCACCATAATTTTTGCGTGATGCGTGAACAGACAGACAGACAGACAAAAATTTTAAAAATCACTGTTTTGATATCTATATCGATAACTATTTACAGTATCAGTACAATTTTCAAAAAATATTCCACGTACAGAAATGGTCTCGTTACAGTTTTATTATATGTATAGATTTTTTTTCGCTATAAAATACTATTTAGGAATTTCAGGAAGGTTAAGCTCTCCATCTATAATTCAACAGTAAATCAAATGAAGTGAAGTTTTCATTATTTACCTAAACATCTGCCTATAATTAGCAGCTGTGTTTGATATAATATGGTTACCCTTGCACTCACATAAAAAAAAATTTAGAACACTACTTTTAAATCTTGAATTAAAAAACTACTGTGTTAAGAAATTAGTAAGATTTTGAATTCATTTACGTAATTATTTCGAAATTAGACGAAGCTTGAGATCAGAAAATGATAAATTATTTTTGTCATTATGATATTATGCTACGAATGCACTGCAAATAAAAATTTCCCTATTATTATTTTAAAACATTTGACAAGAAAATTGGATGAAGTGATCAGCTGTTAAATATAAATATCCCTGCCGCAGCATCCTGAATAACATAGTGAATTTCCATTTACAAAAGTACGTTTTTCTCGGAAACTAGTTGATACAGAGTAATTGTAAATAAAAAAAAACTTTATGTGATTTTTCCGCCTCATTTCGCCAAATTTTTTTCATGAAAAATGTCCAAAAAACCGTAAACGTTTTCACGAAATTTCTTAAAAATAAGATGTTTCGTTCTTGAGTTATCGTGCGGACACACACGATTATATATATATATATATATATATATATATATATATATATATATATATATATATATATATATATATATATATATATATATATATATATAAGGTGGTCCAGAATTATGTACCGTGATTACTAGAGCTGATAGTACGTTCAAAAATAATGGGTACCTTTGCATCTACACTTTTCTCAAAATTTTCTCCAAGGGTGATAAAGTGGTGAGGTGAAATGCAGAAGGGGGGAACGAACTTACTTCTTTTTTTAAAATTTTTTAAAGGCTTTTGTAAAACGGATTCATATTTTAGGGGGGCGTATGAACATCAGGATATTTAAATTTATGGTACCAATTATATACCAATTTGGAAATAGATACTTCTACTTTAAATTACTCGAAAACGGTATTATTTATCGAAATGTAACAAGTATACTTTTTTTACGTGGAATTGTCTGAGGAATCATATTGTTAAGAAATTTATTTAAGTAACTTCAAATTAAAAAAGAAAAGACGTGATAACTAACACCTACCACCCAAAATCAGCACTTGATCTTAAGTGGTGGAATAAGTGTTAATATAAATTTAATCCTCCTAATGTCCTAATGCAAGATACGTACCCCTAAAATATCAATCTGTTATCGAAAAGCGCTTGGAAAATATTTAGAAAAGGATGGTTTTCGTTTCACCCCTCTAGAGGGATGTAGCTCCCGTATTACTGAGTTTTGAAAATTATTAAACCATTATTTTTGAAAGTACTATCAGCTCTAGCAATTACGGTACATAATTCTGGACCACTATATATATATATATATATATATATATATATATATATATATATATATATATATATATATATATATATATATATATATATACATATATATACATATATATATATATATATATATATATATATATATATATATATATATATATATATATATATATACAGGGTGTAAAGTAAATAAGTTTCATCCTTTTGAGAGATGGTTTATCTCGGTGTAAAATAGCCGAAGACATAAAAATTTTTTCGGAATTCGCTATCTGAGAAAATCGCATCCCAGCCAGCTCATCGTTTAATATGAATTTCTCTGAATACGCCTCTGACCAAACTAAAATTATTCGCACCCTGCGTAATAAAAATTTTTTAAAAATAAAAATATTTTTTTTTTTATTTTACGACAATATGTAAACATCTGCCGACTTTTGAATTGATTAGGTACTGTATAGTAAAAAAAAAAAAACCGAACACTGTTTTTCATAAATTTTGGTTAAAATATGTTTGAAATATTTTTGTAGGTTTTTATTTCACAGGACGTTATGAATATTGCAAGAACCGTAACTGTGGTATTGTTGCATTTCTTTAATTACAAATATTTAGTTGCATTACTTTAATTACAAGTATTAATTTAATTAAAAATTACACTTGAATTTTTAAACAAACCAAAATAAAAACTTTAACTGTCATAAAACATTGTTGTTAATATTGTTGGTACACAACACAGATTAAAAAGTGAATTTTTATTCATAAGTGAGTAACTTTAGCCGAAAACTGTAACAGAGAATTCCAAACTTCGGTATTAATTATCATTATTGTAAAATTATTTTACCAAATTTGTTCTATTATACCAACAAGCTGAAACAAAACACATTTAAATAATAATTTATGTACCTGCGACACACATCAAAATAAGAATACCAATAATAATAATAAAATATTAAAACACATTTAATAAGAGATACTATAAACATACATAATTATGTATGTAAGCAAATATACAATAAGGTAAATGTCCCAAATTCCGACACTTTAAGGACGAACTAAACATAGTTTCCTAGAATAATTTAAAATTCGTTGGAAAGGCTCAAAGTCTTTTTTCAACAACCAGACCAAAATTTTTACTTTAGATAAATTATCACTTAAGAAAAATAGAAGAATAAAATACAAAAAATAAGAATTTTTGTACTACTGAAATGACACATAATTTCGACATCTACCATAAGAACTTAGCTCTAAATTCAATACCTTTGTGAACTTATTTTCGTGTTTTTAAATTCAACAGTGTCCATAATTTTGACTATAAACGCTTTAGCTCAAATAAAAAAGAAAAAAAAATTGATAAAGATGCATTTAAGTATAATTTATTGAAAAATTGCTTTATTTATTACACGTACATATTAGTTAATAATGTACTTTTCCAATTTCTGCTAATATAAAAATCAATACTGTTTTGTTGTATATTTCGCAAAATAACTAATTGATCATTAATTTTAGTACAATATTTGTTAAAAATAAATCGAAATATACAAAAGGTAGTATTACCTAATGTTCATAGATATCTCTGATATACAAAACGAACGTTTTAAAAGCAGAATTTTTTTAAATTCTTTAAAATAATATAAACGTTTGATTTTAAGACACTGTCTGATTTTGGGTCATTTACCTTATCTATTGATTCATTCAAATTGATAAATATTCCTTTTCAGTTCCCAGTGTGTCAAGTTCGTCAAAACATTTTTTTTTTTTAAATAAACAATTACAGACATACATATGTACTTGGGGATTCACAGACAATCATGATATCATCAACCATCGATAATCAAGGAGTTGGCCAAGTGCGTATTTAACACACATTAAGCCGAGTTCCTAAGTTATTTGTGTTTTTGTATTTTTGGGGATAAAATACATCGCATAGCATATTTTTTTACGGTTTACTGTGAAAATAAATAAATATATTTGTACTTGTGTTACTTAAGGGTCAATTAAGTGGTAATTGGATTCCTTACAAACCACATGGACTTTGAAATACAATATTTCTGAAACGAGGTATAAAAAGTTGTTAAAAGAACCTTAACTTGATTTTAAAAGATTTTTCTAATGATACGCTGCCAACAGTATACATATAATTATTTTTGAAGGAACTTACGAAAAAAATTTTTCAGCATTCCTCTTAATAATTTTGATTTGAATTTTTGGAAATGTTTTCTAATATCAGAATATACTTTGACGTAAAATTTCACTTACTGAGTGTACTAAAATTGTTTATGCCCAGCTTTAAATACGGAAGATAGGTACCATAAGAAATTAAGAAAGAAATTGTTTTACTGACGGTTAATTGAGATATCTATCTGTAGCATGTATTATATTTACAAAATTTCGTGTTCATACATCGAAAGACGTGGAATTTCTGAAAATGTTACAATCAAAAAATTATAAGACCTTCCAGTTCTTCGGAATCCTAATCTTTGAAAATTATTTTTTAAAAAGCCATAAACATAATATATTATGACCTGTCAAACTGGATATATTTATGTGTTTTGGAAACACCAGTAACCTATTTATTAAGTATGAATATGTATTTTTAGTTGTATGTGTATGATTGCCGATTGGTATTCGTATTCTTCGTATTATTTTATTATCATTTTATCAATAATAAAACAGTACATTCTTCGTTATTTTTTTAACAATACAGGTACTGGTCTAAGCTGTTTTAAACTGTTGCATGAATTAACTGTGTGAAAATAAATTAGCGATTTATAATTTCTTTAAATCAAAGTATTAAAATTAAAAGTATGTGTATGTGCGTGAATAATAAACCAATTGTATATTTTAGAAATGTTTTAAAATTTAATTGTTGTGTCATAATTCATAAATACTTCAACTTAACGTACTTGCTCTGAGATAGTCAGGTACAAAAGTTTATCTTAGCAAAAAAACTTTATTTTATCAAAAATTAAATAATGTATTGATATTCTTCAGTTATTATATTAGTATACCACTTGTTTTTTTGTATTTCCGCGCGCTTATGTTGTAGCAATTTAAAAGAATTGTTGAAAAAACGTAGTAAAATGATGTTTTTAAATTATATTTCAAAATCGGCGTGGTCAATAATTTTTATTTCTTATTAAATATGGTTTGTAACTTAGTATTAAATAACATATTCAATTTTTATCAAATTTCTTTGACACGTTTTCATTTTATTCTAAAAAAATAGAATTTTCCCATAAAAAACCGTGTTAAAATTACAAAACTTTGAAATCGTTTTTCTCAAAATTGGGGTGGTCAATTTTTTTTTCGGTAAGGGCTCGTATTATTGGTATTGGAGAAAATAAATATCTAGAGAACTTTGTTAAATTTCCAAATAATTTAATGAGATTTGACGAAATCGATCTATTTGATATATGACGTAAATTGTCTCATTAAAAATTATGTTCAAATTTTTATGGACACTACTGTATAACTATTTGCAAAAGATTTCGTAAACAAGCAGGTAAAAATATTTTGTTGACAAAAAAATTTACATTCAAAAAAGCAAAGGAAAAAAATGATAAGTAATCAGAGCCTGATTAAGTTTCTTTTTCTAGGGGCCATTTTTTAACACGTTTTTGACAATCGAAAATTTCTGAAATGAAACTTGATTGGTAAAATTTAACTAGCAATACTTAATTAGTAGACTGAGACCTTTCTCTCCTCCAAATTATGAAACTTATTTACTTTACACCCTATATATATATATATATATATATATATATATATATATATATATATATATATATATATATATATATATATATCTGTATAAATAATTAATCTTATCTATCTACGTAATTTAATGAAATGAGGTATATACATACATATCTTTTGTTACTGTTTTGGTTCAAGCAATTAAAAATTGTTTAGATCTGTTAACATATCATTCATATCAAATAAAAAGACACAAAATTATTTGAGACTTAATGAGATATATCTTTTGTTACTATTTTTATTTAAGCAATCAAAAATTGTTTAGACTTGTTAAAATTATCGAATAAAAAGACATAAATTATTGACATTGTATAAAATACTTGCAGTTAGTGCAGTACATATATGAAATGATATATGAATGACATCAAATATAAACAAACATACAATAAAAATAATTATGTATGTATTTATCGGTATTCTACAGTGGCTGTTTATAATCATGTAAGATATAAGAACACGTCTTGATAAATTAGTTAATGATTTTAATTAATATTTTTTTTTTATTCTAACAGGCCTAAAGTATATTTTCTAGCTATGTAATTACTTAATTAGTTTATTTGTAAAAATACATTCGTTTAATACATTCCTTTTGCTTAGCCGTATTAGAATTATAAATAAGGTAACAATATTATTTAATAATTTGCATACTGTTAAAATATTTTAATAAGCCGTCTGTGCTAAGAATCGTTGATAGCAATCCCCACCAAAAACTAGAACCAAAAATTGTTATTAAAGAAGTCCATGTGTATGTGTCCGCACGATGACTCTCGAACGAAATGCCCTAGGTTTACGAAATTTGGTGAAAATGTTGCAAGTCCCAAACCCTTGGATGAATTCTTCAGCCAGACACATCGGATGCCAGGAACATGGTTTTTGTTCTTGCAAAAAATTAGTTTTTTGCAAAAATTTCCACTTATTCAAAAATTTTGCGAAATTTTTTTACACCATTTAAAAGAGGGGAAAAAATTACATAAAAAAGGGCTTTAAACTATTATTCTATGTCAACTAGTTTCCGAGAGAAACTAATTTTTATAAACGGAAATTCGCTATGTTATGCAGGATGCTGCGACAGGGGTATTTATTAATGAGATATTTGGATTTTTAAGAATTTATTTAAGGGCGTGTCATTGTCAGTATATTAGGACAAACACTAGGCGTTCACTTTAATAAATACTTTTCTTAGCCACTTCATTAAAAATATTAGATATCTCTTTTCAACTAACTACAAAGTAATTACTTAAACGTATGTCGTAGATAATAAAAATATACGGGGATTATGATGTCATATAAAGAAGAATATAAATATTTAACTACAGAGATCTTATGTTTTTTTATTTAAGGGACATGATTGCAAAAATGTTCAGAAAGTAGAGGAAGACGAAAAATAGACAAGGAAAGTTATGACGTATATTCCACCCAGAATAAACAAATTTTATCACTGAATCGTACGCTATGTTATTCACAGTATTTTATTATAAATTATGGTAAAAGTCCCTATACCTGAACGCGTTCAATACTCGAACCGTTTTGATATTTTATATATTAATGAAGTTAATTCTGTAAGAAAACCGATAAATATTAAAACTGTTCGAGTATTAAACGCGTTCGGGTATAGGGGCTTTTACATTACTACATAAATCAAATATCCAATTTTTTCCCTATTTTTTATCATTTAAAAAAAGAAAAAAAAAGCACAAAATGCTTACTATTTTCAAAATTATCATGAAATCCGGAACAAAATCTCAGTAGTTAAAATATAGTTTAAATCGTTTTTTTCGTGTGTTCTTCATATAAATGCATACAATTCTCAAAGAACACAATATTTCAATTAAATGGGCTCGTATTTTTTACATTTACACAATAGCAAATCGTTTAATTGTGTTATTCAAGAATGTACACTTTTCAAAATATATGTAAAATTAAAATTTTCAAATGTTTTCCGTCAAATTTTTATATTATCACCTTTTGCGAACATTCTTACCTTTACTCTAAAATGTGTTATACAGGTGGCCATCAAAGAAGGAATCATCGGAATTTCTGAAACCGAAAATAAACTGGTGTTTGATAAATTACAAATCAAATTCCACCAGCTTAAAATTTATTTAATTATGCAAGTGCATAATTAAAATTATGTTTATTTTATTAACTAAATATTATTAACAATGACATAGGTACTCTATGTCTAAGATGAATGTAATAAGAAATTTTCAGAAACAAAAATATTCAACTACAATTTTACAGATAAATACAATACTGAAAATTAAGACGCCACAAATGCTTAAAAAAAAATAAATAAATAAATAAACTAGATAAATGGTTAATATTTGGCTTGAAGGAATGAATGTATATGGAGATGGTACATATATGTTGGCAACGTACTTGATACCTACCATAGTAAAAACATGGTACAGTGTTCGTGCGGTAGCCAGTTATAGAGTGCGTTTTGTAGCGACAACATTGTGATAACGATAACTCATAACGAACTCTATTTTAAATCTTTTTAATTATAAAAATGGTTCAGTGTGCTGTAATAACATGTAATTTTATAGTTTCCCATTCCCATTATATTCTATCATAGCTCGATTTATAATTCTATTTAGAACTGATAATTGATAAAGGTTGTTAAACAAGGAAAAATTTCAGATGGTACAAAGTAAGCCGCTTGTATGTGTACTTTAAAGTTTTGCACCGCTTTTTAAAAATTAATAAAAAAATATTTAATGGTATAATAGGGGTATGTATGAGCTTAGAACAGTTTCTTTGACTGTATAAGAAAATATCAATACCAATGTAATTAGTTGTTTTCCAAAAATTATATTTTTACTAGAATATTTTGAAAAAATCTTCTGGAAGTGGAGCAATGTCATCCCGTCTTACGATATGTAATATTTGATAATATACAACATTTTTTTTTAAATAACGTACCATCAATTCTTTTTTTAACTGTCCACACTGCATTTGGATTACCAGGAAGTTCAGAAACAGCCATTTCTGTTACTTCAAGACCATGCCGTAATACTCGTAATGAAGATCTAGGGCCACGACCGCACAGAGTGTATAATTGTGGAGTGTCTTCATTTGCTAGATCAGCAACCTAGTAAATTAATATTTAAATATTAATAACATTAAAAAACAAAATATAAAATAAATAGGAAAAGAAGTGTTGTGTTCAGAGAAAAATATTTTAATCACTGATATTGATATAATCAGCTGAAACACGGACAAAGTCATCATTTGAACTTGTACAAAAGTTAGGTTTAACTAAAGTGTGTATTTTATCTTTAAACTGTTTCTTGTATGTATTAAGGTTGTTTTTATTTTCCTCTTATATTATTTTTTTGTCTTTTGTTATTAAGTTTAAAAATTTATTAAAAGTTTAGTCGTCGACAGTCAAGAGGTATGTTCCAACAAATACTCGAATTAATTCTCGTTTTAATGAGCATACGCATAGTTAATTTTACGGTTCCAACTACGAATAATTGTAATTCCAATTTACACAGAATTTCAGATTCTGTGTTTCATCAAGTATTTAAATAATTCTAAACTCACCCGAATTGGTTTTACAAATTCCTGCTACAGAGTAAGTATTTCAAATCCTAGACATTCACTTTAATAATTTTATTTTTAACCTTATAATTTAAAAATCGAAATAAAAAACAGACAAATTTTAAATCTGAATTGTTTTGTCAAAAGAAATTTCAAACTTTTTACTTTATTTAATTGTTTTTTTTTTCTTTTTTTAAATTAGCAAACAGCTATATTTTAATTACTAACTTTATAAATATTTATATCATTTTGATAAGTAATAGAGTAAAATAATGATAATTTTACTATTTTTAATTTTTAGTTTTTAAAAATTAATGTACCGTTCAATGCTGGGTCCATTCAGTAATTTTTTTCAATTTTTTTTTTTTTTTTTTTTTTTAATTTAAAATATTGAAATTAATAATACCTATAGGGTAAAAGACCCCATTGTCGATCGGGGTTATAAGTCCGATCAGTTTTGACATTTATATCTTAATGAAGTTATTTCTGAAAGAAACCTTTGATAAAAAAAAATTATTATTAATAGAATGATTATTTTTCAATTTAAATTCACCTCACATTTAATGCCTCCTCACTTAATTTAAGAAATACATATATATATATCGAAAAATTTTTGTTGAATTCGTGAATTTTTAATATGATGGATGATCATTATTCAAAACACATGAGTTATAAATTGTAACATTTTTCACCGAATTTTTAAAGTTATTAGCATAATAAAAGTATACAAATAATTGTTATTAGTCCACTTAAGAGATTAGGATAGCTAAATTAAATTTTATATGCGTTAAATATTATTTGTATGACTGATTCTTCTTGGGATCTGAGTTTTACAGTTAGGTACCGCATTTTGAGAATTATATATTGCATACCTATTTTATAAACATTTTTAATTAATTTTTGGGTTTAAAACACTTAACTAACCGTTTTTATAATTTTACTTTAATATTTTATTTATTTCAGAACGTAAAATCAATTGAAAAATAATTAATATTGAATTAAAACTTCCAAATTGTTATTTATATAGGTATTTTCAAATAAAAACGTCAAACATAATATGTATGATATGTATGTATTACATCTGAAACGACACATACAGATACAATATAAACTAAATTTAACTGTTTAAAAATTCACAATGGTTAACGGCTAAGTCAGATCTTATACAATGTTTTTTTAAAAGATCAGCAGAGAGCGAAACGAAATTGTGTTTTTAATGGTTTATTTTATCGAATATTTAAACCGTTCTTGGCTTTTGCTTTGACGTTCTATGTTTCACTAGATGTCACTCTATGATAATACTCTATGACATATAGCCTCACCTAGTAGTGGATAGAGTGTCAAAGTGGCTGGAAGAGAATGGTTCAAATATTCGATAGTAGAAGGTACTTCATGTACATTAATGCGCGATTTTTCATAGGGGTCAGTGTATTGATCTTTCAAAGGAGGTTAATATTTTCTGTCCGCTTTTTTATAGACGTCAACAAATTATAAAACAAAAACATTAATAAATCAAAATTTTTGGGTTATATTTTCTTAAAAACATATCCATTGGATTAAAAAAACTTGGTTTCATACTTATTAAGAAAAAAAAAATGGGTGTTTTGTTTATTTTTTAATTTTTTTAAGCTAATTTAATGATACAGCTAAAAATAGTGATCGGTCATCGGGTCTCTTACCCTAACATATAAATGTTAATTATTGTCACTACATAAATAATTTATATTTGAAAATAATGTTCATTTTTGCAATATATACATTACATCGAAAATTTTATTTTTCTACTCCTACTATTAAAAGTAACATTCTGCGCACGGCTAACTATATGTAACAATTAACAATTGCCCACACCGTGCGAGAATAGTGTGCCCCCCTCCCGTAAGTTAGATACACATTTTATTTCTTTGAAAAATTGGAGGATGGTAATCCTGTAAAATGAAATAATAAAAGTTGAAATCCGTAGGTTTTATTGGTACAGCTGTTTAGGGATTTTCCAGGTCGATCGCCACCCTGTTTTTAGAAAAACTATCAGTCGACGCTCACCGGAGCGAAAATTGAAAAAAATCCCTGACTACGACTAAAATTCCCTGACTTTTCCAGAAATTCGAAATTCCCTAATTTTTCCAGGTTTTCCAGGTCGATCGCCACCCTGTACATATTAAATACGGAATTGTAAAACTTACATAATATGGATATAAATTATTTAAACTGGGTGATCAATAAAAGAGGATTATATCCTTTTGTTATGTACCGTGGAAAATTTCCTATGTATTATGAACTGAGAGAACCTAGTTAGTCAGACAGCACCAACTTTCGTAGAAATTAAAAGAAATTGAAAGTAAATAGAACTTACTTGACACGCCATTATTGGAGACAGTGATTCCATTTCATCAATTAAAACGAGATTTCTTAAAGGTCGAGGCGCAAAAAAGAATGTATCACCTTCGTCAAGTGGAATTGCTGAACTAAATTCCGGTTCATCATCATCGTCACCTAAGTGAGCAATCTGATATAAATAGTGATTTCCAAATTCACAAGCAACAAATAAGAATCCTGTTTTCATAACACACATGGCTACTGCAGCTGGTACAGTATCGAAATATTTCAATTTGATTTCTGTCACAATCTCCTTCTGTACTTCGAGTGTAATCTTAAAAATATCACCTTGTTCGGTCTGAGCCAAGAAGAAAAACATCGATTTCGTTTTATGAGTGGCTGAACAAATAAAAATCATTCCTCGCTCCGGATCATCCAAATCATTACGCCTTCTTGGAATTGGGCATCGAATATCCGGTTGGTCACCTAAATTTTTGTACGTCAAATAATTTTCAGAACAGATAAGTACTCCACTGGGTCCATCTTTATCACCGGGCACGGAGATCAAGAAATTTGTATGTTCTTCTAACGGTTCACTATAGGTTCGAACCACATGATTAAGACCTACATCTAATTCATAAAAACTTAATATCTGTTGTGTTTTTTGAGCTGCCTCTCCTGTCGGATCCGAATCCGCTTCTTCATAATCAATTTCCAAACACGCAAACATTGGATTGTTAAAACCATTATCAACTCCAACCATGTGTGTGACCAACGTATTCGATTTGTGTGCTTCTAACGGTGACGAAATCGTCAATCGAATCATTTCGTCTCGATTTAATATATAAACAAGTTTTTGTTTTTCGATTGCTCCAATCATAATAGCTCGGCCTTTTGGATCTATAGCTAAATACTGTCCAGGTACAATTCGGCGACATCCTGATTTACCAAATGTCTCCTGATGTACTTTCTCAAACTGATTTTTAGCTGGGTGGTACTCTAATATAACAATACGACCCGAATCCGATCCAACTACAATATAATCTAAAATATTAAAAAAAAAAACCATTATACTGATTTTATGATAATATTTTAACGTGCAAATATTTTGAAAATTGTCGTAAAACGTTTTCCAAACACTAAACTACGAGAATTTACTGTTAACGATGTATATTTTACAATTAATCTAGCACTAGCTTCGACCAGTGTGAAACTGAAATTACACACTAGAGATACCGCAGTGCATGTAATTAGAAAATAAAAATATCTAAATTAATACGGCTCATTCCCAAATTATGTGCCAACATATAAATAAAGCTCTCAAATTTTTAGACGAATTTTTCCTTGAAAATATACAGTCTATACGACAAGAACGGCGAGAGTAGGGGCGCTATCCGTTTTCGGACCCGTAGAACATGAATATGTAGAAAAAAAGTTTGATATATATATATATATATATATATATATATATATATATATATATATATATATATATATATATATATATATATATTTTTCCCGCTACCTTTAAATATGTGTAGGGCCCCCCTATGGAAGTTAAAAACTCAAATTTGGTAAATGGGGCTCATTCCGATGCACAACAATACTATCAAAGTGGGGTCAAATTTTGGATCCGACCCATCCTTTAAGGGGGTGATGGGGGGCGGAAAAGCAATAAAAATTTTCCAAACCTGTTGGAAATAATGTTTCGGTCAATTATCTACAACATATCCAAAATTCAGCTTTCTAGGATGATTTGGTGGGAGTAGAGGGGGAAAAACCGATTTTCGCTGGATCTAACACGCCCCCAGCCCCCCAGAATTAACGTAGAGGGTTGAAATTTGGTGTGTTGATAAAGTTCGTACCTAGGTTGTGCTTTTTGAAGGTTTTAATATTTTACCCCCACCCCCTCATTTTTAAGCTACAATTTCATGCTTTTTGACGTTTTCGAAGTTTGTACCACTCGCACAGATCACCCGAATAAACTTAAAAGGCTGAAATTTTGTATTCGGATTGAGTTAGTATCAAGGGGGTGCCTTTTTGGGGGTCTCGACTTTTAACCCCTACCCCCACTATTTTTATATCCAAAAGAACATGATTTTTCTTGTTTTTTAACAGTTTCGTTCGAGTCAAAATCTCCCCAAATAAACCTAGAGAGCTGAAATTTTGTGTACAGGTTAAGCTAATAGCAAGACACTGTTTTTTGGAGGTTTCAACTTTTAACCCTTACCCCGACGATTTTTACGCCAATACTTCCTTAATTTTTTTGCTTGTTTTCTAACACGTCTAGAGACTCTCTAAGGAAACCTAGAGGGCTGAAATTTTGTACGTGTATTCAGTTAGTATCCAGCTAGTACCTTTTAGGGAGTCCACATTACTTTTCCCCCCACTTCACCCATTTTTACATCGGAATTGAATGCTATTGTTAAATGTGTTTTAAATGCATTATTTTTATTCTAAATACAAGTAGGCGAATAGTAATTTTAAAAAATTTTAAAAAAAAAGTGAATTTACTTTTATAGCAAATGAAATACATACATATTAAGTAATTTAAAAATGTTATTAAAGTCACTTTTTATTTATAAATTAGGAATTTTGCATTTTTATTATTTATAAAATAGAAATTTTGGATTTTTTTGGAAAAAAAAAATATTTTCATAAAAGCCTTCCAGTTTACTATTTACGTTCCTTGTTTAATATTAAAAATAAAACACAAAGGCAATTGGCGGATAAGCATGGGTAGGAATGTCCTCGTGCGAATTGTGTTGGCTTTTTCCCTGTTAATTGCTATCGGCACAAAATTTAAATTTACTGAGATTCAGCCCTTAAAAACTTAAAACCTTTTTTTAAAGCCCCGATCAACCGGACACTCATCATCAGTTTTGAAACCACCAAAATGACAAATCGCTTGTGGACTTTCAATTACATTTCGCTTGTAGACACTCAATACCGAAGATGAAAGAAAAATTCGACTTCCGTGATGGGGCTCCGCTGCTCACGGCGTTTTTATTTATTTATTTATTTTTTTCTGATTGATTTAAGTATTAAAACCAATAATAATGATGATAAAAGTTTATGCACATATTAATTTCCATTAAAAAATATTAAAAACTTAATTTTATATTTATAGGGAAGCGCTTTATGGAACGGCAGTTTTTACTATTCCTCTTAGAAATTATATTATTTCCTAATAAATAAATATGATAATTAAATTGTTTGGGGAAAATTGCAGTATAGTATATGGGGCGATATTTTTTTTTTTTTAACCGGAAAAAACGAACCAAAAGTGGTGGAAAATTTTAATTATGAAAAGTTAAAACGCGGAAGCCTATTTTTGTTTTCGAAAACTCAAATTTATTAATATTTGACACATTTTTTTAATATTGACATTTGTATGATATTATTGACTTATTGTAGTATTTATTTATAGAACATGATAAAAATAACAGAATAATGTAAAACACGAGTAAAGCGGGCCATTTAACACTTTCAGTCCCATGGCTTCGGCATCCGAAACCAAACAAAACATCCCCAGAGGCCGACCGCGATCAATGATTAATTGATTAATTGGTTACGCATTATGTGTGCGATGTTTATCATCATTCATCAAATCATCATTCATCACCCGGATGTGTTCCTAGTCACACAAATACATACATACATACCAACACACACTACATACTCTTTTGGTTTCTATGCATAGAGAATTTTAAGATAAAAAAAAATACATAAAAAATATAATTTATAACAATATTTTTTTTTTTTGGGATATATAAATTTCACGAAGAATTTTTTCAACCTTCTCCCAAATTGCGTGGACTAGCTTTATAGAAGGATGGACGTAATGAAACCAATATCTTCTATTTCATAGCTTTTCTTTATTAAAATTGCCAAAATATTTTCGATATGTTTAATATCATCTTCAGTGGCAGAAATTATCTAAATTTCAGATTGTCATTCTTGGATAACAACCAACCATACCAACAATCCATTAGAACAATTTAACTAGTTTTTTTGCATTTCACATGGAAATTTGTCAATCGAAAAAATTTTTTATAAAATAATTACTTTAATTTAAAACAATTAAAAAAGTCAAACATATTTAAAATGTAAAATCAAAAAAATTTTCAAGAGAATTTTTTTATAATTATCACAGTTTGTACAATGTACTCCTCAAGTACATTGTAGATTTGAATGTCAGTGTATATGTAGTATGTACGTATGTTTACAATTTTACACATACATGTTGAACTGTGTTGAATATACCTATTCAGTGTTTGAATCATTTTATTTTATGTATATTTGTTTATATAGTTTTTACATATTGCCGGCTTCCGGGGAAGTTTACTATGAAAGTGCTCGGGTCTCATAGTGTTAATATACTAGGCAAATTAGGGGTAAATTGCAATATACTATATGGTGCGATATTTTCTATGTTTATCGCAAAAAAGAAGCAAATGTGGCTGAGAATTATTGTACTTAAAGAGTTAAAGGGCGGTCACAGATTTTTATTAAAAATAATTGCGTTTTATTATTAATTATAACACTTTAAAAGGGATCAAAGTATACAGGTTAGGACAATTAAAAAACGGATTTTGATATACCAACTAATTTGCCTAGTATATTAAATGGCCCCGCGTGAGCGGGGCCGCTTTACTCGCTTGTGTTACGCATTGTTCTGTTATTTTTATCGTATTCTATAGAAAAATACTACAATAAGTTAATAATATCATACAAATGTCAATATTAAAAAATGTGTAAAATATTAATAAATTTGAGTTTTCGAAAACAAAACTAAGCTTCCGCAATTTAATTTTTCATAATTAAAAATTTCCACCAACTTTGGTTCGTTTTTACCGATTAAAAAAGAAAATATCGCACCATATAGTATATTGCAATTTTATCAAAATTCGTTTTTCAGTTGTCCTAAGCAATACACTTTAACCTCTTTTAAAGTATGATAATTAATAATAAAATGCAATTATTTTTCATAAAAAATGTGTCCGCGCTTTAATTCTTTAAATACAATAATTTTCAGCCACATTTGTTTCTTTTTTGCGGTAAACATCGAAAATATCGCACCATATACTATACTGCAATTTACCCAACTGTTTGTTTTTCTTTCTAGTATTTCCCTCTGCCCAAATTTTAAAAAAAAAAAGAAAAGAAAGGAAAATGGGTTATTTACTTACTAAAGGCAATGCTTAATATATTAAATTTTAATATTTTTTTAAAGAAAATTAAACGTGTCCGACAATTTTTATTTACTTTCTTACTTGTTTTACTTGCAAATTAATCAAGAAAAAGAGAAAACTACGGAATTTCGTTGGCACAAAGTTTGGGAAATTCCCATTAATACATCACATACCTTTCGTTCCACCAGGTAATCTTACTGGCATTAACGATCGAATTACACCAAAAATTTCGATAGCTAGTAATGTATGAATTTTTCCGGTGTTCGGATCAGGTCTTAATAATTCTAAACTTTTACCCCGAGAAATTAAAACTTCTTGAGTTTTAGTTCCGGAAAAATTACCATGAATAGCATGAGTTATACCCGTTGCACGTTGTAATGTTAAATTATATAAATACATCTTCACTTTCTTAAATACACAAATGTTTTAATAGTTTCATTAATTCAGAAAAAATATTTCAAGTTTAAGTAATAAAATTAATTTTTATTTGAATCACTATTCTATTATATGTCATTCTAAAAAGATTGACTTGATTTTTCAGGATTTACATATTCACTTTTTAAATAGGTTATCGTTAAAAACCGACATATACATGATTTACGACCAGTTCCACTTTACAATGCCAAAAACCTTTCCCTTACCGCTTATAACATTTTTAACTACGATAAACAGGAAATACTGTAAAATGCAAACGAAACAATCGATGTAATACCGTACAGGAAGTTTACCCAAGTTTCAAAGCGCCCTCTTAACATCTACATATTTTATCTATGAATAGGTCTGTTAGGTTTGTTCAAAGAGAATAACACTATATATATATAGAAGAGCACTCACTTAAAATATAAGATTTTTTAAAATAAAAAGGCAATTTTTTACTTTACTAATACCACTTTATTTAGAGTTTTAATTGTCTGTGACATGTTTCGGCCTGTATGGCCATTGACGAACAATAAACTATATTTAACAAACTACTTACTTAAATACTATTTTCCATTTTACATTTTTTCCTCCTGTTAAACAGTCCGAACTAATAGACACATTTAATATAGTATTAAAACAAAATTACTTCGAATTCGGCAATAAATTCTTTCGCCAAACCAGTGGTCTATCAATGGGGTCCCTCCTAAGCCCTCTGTTGGCGGAAATTTATATGTCGAATTTGGAGGAAATTATAATGAACCATGCATTAAAGGTTCTCTCATCTTCATAAGGCATATGTTATTTTTTTAGGCATGCGAAGGCCTGCAGACAGTTGTTTTTGACGTTTTTGTTCGCTTCTGTACTGATACGTCATTTTAGAGATTTTTTAATTATTTTTTGTTTTTTATCAGTGTTTATGTACAATTACTTTAGTGATAATATATTTAAAGGCGATTGTACATTCAAAAATTTTATTTTTAAGTGTATTTTAACTGAAATAGGTAAGAAATTAGTAATTATTTTATTTTAACCAAATTGTATATATGTATTTATAAAAATCAGGGACGGACTATGAAACATTGATTGATTTTTATATGTTAAAAATAATTTTGCCATACATTCTTTTGTTATTGAAAATTTTATTGACAAATATTTTTATTGATTTCTCTTAAAATTAATAAATAAATACATATTAAAAATGTACTTGTAATAATGTTTCTTAATTTTTTTTTTTAATTAGATTTTAATTAGTTGTATTTTTTAGATAAACGATGCCTGGAATAGGATGTGCTATGCCCAATTGTCATAATTATAGGCAAAACACCGTCAAAATGAATGAAGAAATTCATTATTTTAGATTCCCAAAAAAATTGGCAGATGTTCGCGACAAATGGATATCTATATGTGGTAAAGAAAATAAAGAAAAATTTAATTGGCAAAACAAGTATATTTGCTCTTTACATTTTCGATCTGACGAAATACAAACATTTGTAATGAGCAATGGGAAAGAAAAGAAAATACTTAAAGAAGGTGCCGTTCCATTACGCAATGTTCGCAACGTCTACAACAGAAATACCAAGTGAAATAACAGATCTCAAAAAACAGATCAAACAATTAAAATTTGAGATAGAACACTTGAAAAATAAAAATAAATTATTACGAGGTCAATTAAAAAACGAAACTAAAAGAAATAATTTCAGTTTAAAGACCACTGAAGAACAAACAAGAAAATTGTTCACAGGTGTTTTCACAAATAATCAAATGGATATTATTTTAAAAAAGAAAAAAAAAGTTACTTGGACTAGTGAGGAATTAACTTCAGCTTTTACATTGTTATATTTAAGTTCAAAATCATATAATTACCTGAGAACTAAACTGAATTATCCTCTACCAGGTATGTTTTGCTATCAAAATTAATTTTTTTTTAAGTTTTAGCAGTCGAATTACATAATGTTTTCTTTTTCAAGGCTTGTCAACTTTACAAAGATGGAGCTCCAAATTACAAATTACGAAAGGAATTTTCAGTGGTGTTTTGCAGTTGATGTCAGTTGCCGGTAGTAATTTATCAGAAATGGAAAAAATAACTGTGATTTCATTTGATGAAATGAAAGTAGCAGAAATCCTTGAATATGATAAAAAAAATGATCGGGTTGTTGGACCACATTCTAAAATTCAAATTTGTATGGCGCGTGGTTTATTTGGCAAGTGGAAGCAACCAATTTTTGCCGCTTTCGATACAAATTTATCTAAAAGTATTTTAGAAAAAATTATTATAAGACTAAATGACTATGGGTTTAAAGTGGTAGGAACTATTTGCGACTTAGGCGGTCCAAATCGAAGTTTGTGGACGCAGTTAGGCTTGTCGATAGACAAATCTTATTTTGAACATCCTACTTCGGGAGAAAAAATTTATGTTTCCGGATGCACCACATTTGCTGAAATCAACAAGAAACTGGCTTCTGGATACTGGATTTGTTTCAGAATGTGGCGAAATAAATAAAGAACCGATTATGGAACTAATAAAAAAAAGAACTGAAATTAGCAGTATTTGGAAAGTCACAGAGAAACATTTAAATTGTACCGGTGTGGAGCGTCAGAATGTCAGGTTGGCTGCTGAGCTAATGTCACACACTGTTGCTACGGCTTTAATTAGATACCAGCCAGTAAACGCTGACTTAGCTTTAAAGACAGCTTCATTTATTGAAAAAGTAAATACGTGGTTTGATATAATGAACTCATACAATGAACTCATACAACTTGCGTAAGATAATTTTCATACCATAATGATAACAATTATTCAATATGTTTCTATTTCAGTGAATTTTTATAGATAAAATTAAATATTTTATTTGGATATTTTTCTGCTGTACATTTTTTATATATTCTAGATTTGGATATTCTAGATCACGGAAGACATCTGGATCAAAGAAGCAGAAAATTCATATTATTCATACATAAATATACATACATGTGTTGTAATTGCTTATTTATATATATATATATATATATATATATATATATATATATATATATATATATATATATATATATATATATATATATATATATATATATATATATATTATTTTTGTAACAATGACATGTAATTATTTAGTATTGTTATACTGGAGGGTTTTTCATTTTCAGGAAATAATTTAGTTTGCATTCTGAAAATTTTTCCCTTCAGCAGGTTTTTTTTTTTAAAGATTGCCAGGATTTTTCTTTCAGCAGGAAGAGTAATGTACCGACGCATAAAGCACATAGATTTCCGTGGATAAAATTAATTATAATTTATTAATATTAGGATGTTGGCAGAATCATCCTGGTAACAATAGGAAAGGAAAAATGTATCATTTAATGGTGACAATTATGCTTTTTATTTATTACGATAATTTAACCTTTTTATTTTCTGGAACTATCGACGACGCCCAGGACTGGCGTTTGGCAGTTGCGAAGCGGCTGTCAGCCGTATAAGCCCTATACGTCATAAGCATTATTTTCAATAAGTTTATTTTAGTTTCCTATGTTACATTATTTTCCTAAGAGTTTCTTAAATACCGTCGATGGTCAATAGTACTTGTTAAATTTGCAAATTTAATAATTAAATTATTCAGTTTAAAAAAAAAAATTAATAAGAAATTAATAATTAAAGCAAAATTGTACTTATTTTCAGAAGTTATTGATCTTTCAATATTAAGCGTACACCCGGTATTTTAAGTTTATATTTTTTAACTATATAATTTATTTAAAACATTCGTTTACTTTTTGTTAACAAAAAATTATTACTAGCATTCCCATTTATCTGAGTACTTTTACCCTAATATTTTTTTGTATCAGAAGGCATACGGAATATAATATGGAATATGTTCATTTGTATTTTCTTACTATTATAAAAATTATTAAATATCTGAATTTATTTTACACAGCAATTTTTACCACGCAATTTGTGTTTATATTTATTAAATATACATAAATAAACGACTTTTTATAAAAAAGAAATTAAAATTCACAGAAGAAAATTATACTAAGTACGGTCCTGAATCGTGCAGGCCTCTTTTATCTCCCAAAATGTAAGCGAATCAGGTAACCTCCAATACAGAAATCTTGGCATTAACCCAACAACATATTAAATTTTGGTACAGGTACGTGGATGATGTAATTATAGGTTTCGATGGTACAATGCGACAACTAGAAAAATACGTAGAATCATTAAATGCAATAAACCCTAAAATACAGTTCGATATGGAATTAGAGAAAGACAATAGTATTAATTTTTTGGACTTAACAATAACAACAACCAACAATAATTTTGAATTTGATATATATCGTAAGCCTACATATTCTGGTATTACTATGATCCCCAGTGATTCGATAAGTCCGTACCAACATAAAGTCGCCACCTATAATTGCATGATCCACCGAGCCTTTAATATTCGCCACGGGAACTGATTCTAGTGTCGTCTGGTAGGAAACAAATCAGATTTTAAAAAGTGTCGATGACAGATTCGCATTCTTGATAGCATACTGTATTTTTAATGCTTTTAACCATTTTTTATTTAATTTTTCATCACTGGGAAATTTATGAAGTTTTTTTTTTAACACTGTGGTAAATTACATAATTTAAATAAATTATTTTTATTTATTTCACTCGTCATTACAAATCACAATAAACAATTGTCACAGGTTATGTATAAATACAACTTGTCATAGATAGCTTTTATTTTTAACCACCAGACGACACTAGAATCAGTTCCCGTAGCGAATCCCACTATCTAAAGAAAATTTTAAAATAGAATTAAATAATACAAGAATAATAGCACAAAATAACGGATTTAACACAAACTTAATTAATAAATTAATTAATAGATAAAAATGAACATAAACAAATTTTAAAAGAAATATTCCCCCCCCCCGTTATAAATAAACCAAAAAGTAATTTTAAAACTCTAACTTATTTCGGCAAAATATCAGCCAAAATTAAAAATATTCTAACTAAATCTAACATAAACGTAGCATTTAAATCAAGTTCTAACTTAAGTAATTTAATATATTATAATAAAACTAAAACAGATAAATTAAAAAAGTCGGACGTCTATAAATTAAATTGCAAAGATTGTGATTGCTTTTACCTGGGGCAAACTGGCAGAAACTTTGAGACAAGAAGGGCAGAACATTTCAGATCATACAGAAATAAAAAACCAGACTCAGCTTTCGCCAGGCATTTAATAAATACCGGTCACACTCCAGACAGAGAAATCACAGTACTTCACCAATCAAATAAAGGACAAAGGCTAACCATTTTCTATGATTCAACATTATTTACCACCCTGTAATTTTACATAATTAAGGTTTTGTTTTTCCAGAATTATTTGCATTTATATTTGTCTAAAATTTATCCATTCCAAATTTAATTTTAATTTTAATTTCAAAACCAAAATTATTTTTATGCAGTTACCTAAAATTGTAACATTCCAAAAACCAGTCTTATTTTATGACTTTATTTTTATTATATTTTATATTTTGTAAGACAAGCCGTACTCACATGTTTTCGAAATTATTTTTAATTGTATTCACATTTTACTAAATTTGTCTGAAAATTATTTACTTCAAAATTATTTTTTACCTGAATTTGTAACATTCCAAAACCAGTTTTGTGACTTTGTTTTTACTTTCAATTCTGATTTGACAACAACAATTTATTGTTCACAGTAGGAAAAAATGTAAAATGGAAAATAGTATTTAAGTAAGTAGCTTGTTAAATATAGTTTACTGTTCGTCAATGGCCATACGGGCCGAAACATGTCACAGACAATTAAAACTCTAAATAAAGTGGTATTAGTAAAGTAAAAAATTGCCTTTTTATTTTAAAATGGAATACCATAAAGTAACGCTCAAATCTATCAAATATATAGGATTTTTTCTTAGCAAGTGGTTATTTTGGCGCTGAGTTCAGAGGGCAGTCCAATAGCACTGCACAACATATTTAAAAAAATGGTAATTGTAGACGGTGCTACTAGGCGATATCTGTCGAATTTACTGTTCATAGAACTTATTCTATTATTTTAGAAGTTTATAATTTGTAACATTTCTATAGTAACAATTACAAAAAAATTCTATCAGGAAATTTTCATTTTTTTCGAATTATTTAGGAGAAATTCGTTTATTTTTTTGAGTTCAATATTAAATTTAATAATTTTACTTAATTATTATTGAAGGTATGTATAATTAATATTTATTAGTTTATTTTTATTTGAAAATAATTGTTTATAATATTAATAGATTTGAGCGTTACTTTATGGTATTCCATATTTGTAAATAATAAACAAATATTTTACTTTGCAAAATACCACTTTTATTTTTGAAACTGTGACAATATTGTTTCGAACCGTTAGTTCATTTTCAAATAGAATAAAATTTATATTCAATACATCCGCTTATACACTAATTTTTATCTACCTATACTTATGAAGGGAAGTGGTATATGGTGTGGAAGTAGAAGGGGCGGGGGTAGTGGGAGAATCCGAAAAACAAGAAAAACAAGATTACATTACATGTGACAAATGCGAGCAAACACGTGACAAAAGATTGAAATTGACAAACAAACAATATTACAGAAAATACAATTTTAAAAGTTTAATTAAATTATAATATTGAAAATAAAGTTGAACTGTAGATATCGGTGTAGTCATTTAAAAGGTGATCGGAGTTATGTTTATTTATTTCTATTGCTTCTAGGATTGTTAACTTCTGTCCTTTGTTTGCCTCGTGTAGCACGGTAATTTCCCGTTCTGGTGTGTGTCCGGCGTCAATTAAATGCCTCGCAAAAGCAGAGTCGGATTTCTTATTCCTATAGGATCTGAAATGCTCTACTCTCCGGGTTTCAAAGTTTCTGCCAGTTTGACCGATGTAAAAACTATTACAGTCTTGGCAGTTTATTTTGTAGATACCAGATCTTTTAAGTTTATCAATTTTTGTTTTATTGTTACATATTAAGTTTCCTAGATTAAAGCCTGATTTAAATGCTATATTTATGTTTGATTTTTCTAGAATTTTTTTAATTTTATCCGATATATTACCAAAATATGTTATAGTTTTAAAGTTAGTTTTTAGTTCTGGTTTAACGGAGGGGTAAATTTCTTTTAAAATTTGTTTAAATTCTTTCTTAGCTACTAATTTATCAATTAAGTTTGAATTATATCCGTTATTATTTGCTATTATTTTTATATTATTTCTTTTTCAAAATTTTCTTTCGACAATGGTATATTAAACGCTCGGTGGATCATGGAATTATAGGCTGCGATTTTATGTTGATACGGACTTATTGAATCATTTGGAATTGTAATGCCAGAGTAAGATGGTTTTCTATATATGTTGAAATCAAGCTTATTGTTTGTTTTGGTTATAGTTAAATCTAAAAAGTTTATGCTATTATCTTTTACTACCTCTAAGTCAAATTGAATTTTTGGGTTTAACGAATTTATTGACTCTACAAATTTTTTTAGTGGGCGGATCGATCCATCGAAGCCTATATTTATATCGTCCACGTATTTATACCAAAATTTTACATGTTGTTTGGTTAGTGTGTTGTTCATTATTACTTCCTCTAAGCTCGACATATAAATTTCGGCCAACAGAGGGCTCAGAGGTGATCCCATTGAAAGGCCACTTGTCTGTCGGAAGAATTTATTGCCGAACTCAAAGTAATTTTGTTTTAAAATTGTATTAAAGGTGTTTATTAACTGGGATTGTTTTACTGGATTTTTTATTTTATTGTTTATGATTTCACTAATTAAGTTTAGACATTCCTTGGTAGAAATGTTGGTGAACATACTACGCACGTCCAGGGACGCCAATTTGTACCGACTGGGAAAAGGAGTATTATTTAACTGATTTACAAGTTGGAAGGAGTTTTAATGCTGCGTTTGGAGGTGAACTGGGTTTCGGTTTTAAAAAGGGAGTCTAGGTGTTGTGATAATTTATGTGATGTACATCCAATGTGGGAAACTACTGGTCTGATTGGGTTGTCGGTTTTGTGCGTTTTTACCAATCCATATAATCTAGGGGCTCTCGGGTTCATCTCCACCAAGAAATGTCTATCCCTATTAGTAAAGATACTTTTATTATTATTAATTAATTTTTTAATTTCTTCGCTATATTTGTTAGTAGGGTCTGTTTTTAGGCGTATCATTTTTTCTTTTTTAATAAAATCGCTTATTTTATTTGAATAATCTTGTTTGTTAAGAATTACGGTAGAATTACTTTTATCTGCTTTAGTAAGTATTAAATTATTGTCGTTAATTTTATTTTTTAAAGATTTAATAGTATTTTTGTTATTTATTTTAATTTCTATGTCTTCTTTTAATATATTTTTAATTGACTTTTTAGCTAAATTATCTTTAGAATTTTTTAACGCGAGTTCCGAGTCAACTATTAAAGTTTCTTTAAGGTTTTTATGGTTTAAACTAGGTATATATTTAGGTCCCTTATTCAAGAGATTTATTTCGGTTATATTAAATTCGGTATTAGTTAAGTTTAGCATTTAGCATCTAAATATAGCATTTAAATCAGGCTTTAATCTAGGAAACTTAATATGTAACAATAAAGCAAAAATTGATAAACTTAAAAAATCGGGTATCTACAAAATAAACTGCCAAGACTGTAATAGTTTTTACATCGGTCAAACTGGCAGAAACTTTGAAACCCGGAGAGCAGAGCATTTCAGATCCTATAGGAATAAGAAATCCGACTCTGCTTTTGCGAAGCATTTAATTGACACCGGACACACACCAGAACGGGAAATTACCGTGCTACACGAGGCAAACAAAGGACAGAAGTTAACAATCCTAGAAGCAATAGAAATAAATAAACATAGCTCCGATCACCTTTTAAATGACTACACCGATATCTACAGTTCAACTTTATTTTCAATATTATAATTTAATTAAACTTTTAAAATTGTATATAATATGTCTTTTGGGTATAATTATAACAATTATTCTTTTTTAAACCTTAAACCCAAATGATTTAAATATTAATCTAAGGATTGAAATAATTTATTTCTTCATAATTCCTTAGTTGTACGTTTATTTCAATTTTATTTACATTTCCAAAAAATTTTTCGACATGTACTGATGTCTTCTTCAGTTGGATCTGATATAGAATGAGAAAAGAGAATTTTAATTACATATCTATTTTAACAATATTATTAATTTATTTATGTTAATAGTAGGGAAAAAACTATAAATTTCAAACCATAAAAGTTATGGTTTTTTATTGTTTAAAACTGGTTAAAAATTTTTTTATAAAATTATAAACAATTATTTTAAAATTAAAAAACTTTAAAAATATATATATATATATATATATATATATATATATATATATATATATATATATATATATAACAATTCAAATTAATTCAATATCAAAAATGACATAAGTACGATAAAATGTAGCTGCAACAAGTACCAAACTTTTTAGCAATTGAAAAAAAATTTTTTTTTTAATTTTTATTTTTATTGTTTAAAATTTATAAACTTTAAATAAGTACAGTTTTAATCATTTGGTGTAGTGATTTTAAATATAATTACTGACAAATTTCAAATATGGAATGCAGAAACCGACATCTATTTAAATTAATAGCAACGATTAATCTTTTTTTTGGATGAATTAACAGATGTAAGTACTTGTTACATTACATTAATTTATTTTAGTTCAAAATAGAAAAATAATTACCATTGTCAACATGTCCAGTCTCATTTCCTATTTAAATTTAAATTTAATTGCTTTCTCCTGTAATATTAAAATTTTACAAATAATATAATTATTTTCTTCTATCCATAACTAAAAACTGTTGCCCGTTTAAATTACAACATTATATTCCGATCAATCTATTTGTTATATATATATTTTTTTTTAAAGTTTTTTAATTTTAAAATAATTGTTTATAATTTTATAAAAAAAATTTTAACCAGTTTTAAACAATAAAAAACCATAACTTTTATGGTTTGAAATTTATGGTTTTTTTCCTAATATTAACATAAATAAATTAATAATATTGTTAAAATAGATATGTAATTAAAATTCTCTTTTCTCATTCTATATCAGATCCAACTGAAGAAGACATCAGTACATGTCGAAAAATTTTTTGGAAATGTAAATAAAATTGAAATAAACGTACAACTAAGGAATTATGAAGAAATAAATTATTTCAATCCTTAGATTAATATTTAAATCATTTGGGTTTAAGGTTTAAAAAAGAATAATTTTTAAAATTGTATTTTCTGTAATATTGTTTGTTTGTCAATTTCAATCTTTTGTCACGTGTTTGCTCGCATTTGTCACATGTAATGTAATTTTGTTTTTTTTGTTTTTCGGATTCTCCCACTAACCCCGCCCCTTTTACTTCCACACCATATACCTCTCCCCTTCATAAGTATAGGTAGATAAAGATTAGTATATAAGCGCATGTATTGAATATAAATTTTATTCTCTTTGAAAATGAACTAACGGTTCGAAACAATATTGTCACAGTTTCAAAAATAAAAGTGGTATTTTGTAAAGTAAAATATTTGTTTATTACTTACAATAATTGTTTATTTTATTATCGCAGTAAATTAATTAGAAAATTAGAATACATTTTATTTGTTGCAGAAAAATGGGAGCCCACTTGTCAGAAATTCGAATCAGTGATGGTGATATTCATTTACGAAATATTTGATTAATGTATAATTTTAGATAAAAATTGATTTACTTTTTTTTAAATATATAAGCTTATAATTAATTATTGTATGAGTTTTAAACTTGAAAAACTGATCAAAATAAAATGCAATTAGGAAAATTTTAGTGGATTATCTTACTAGTAGTAACCTACATTATCGGACAAGGCTAAAGATAATTTAAAGTTATTATAGTGACATCTCTGTTCTCCTCAAGTGTACTACGCATGATGATAACGACAAGGATGACATCTGTACCCGCTGCCCCCGTTCTCAGTGCCATAGAGAGGTAATAGAGGGTCAAAAAAATGTATTGAAGTTGGCTCCCTTCCAGAAATAAAATCTGGTGTACTTTATCTATGGGTTTGCCTCACAGCTCAATAGATTAAGCGTAAACATAGATAAAGTACACCAGGGTTACGTTCAGAAATAAAAGGTGAAGGTAGAGCGTGTTTTGATAGGGTAATTGTCGGAATATCCTTAGGAAGTCACACCGTATGTGTTAATATTTGAGCGATAATAATAATTACAAATAAAACATAACCTCTTTTTTTCATTATAAATTTTATATTTGTACGTAATTATCGTTTTTGTATTTAAAATCCTAAAAAGCTAAAATTAATAACATAATACAATAATAATAAACCATTAAACCGTTTGAAGTACACATATAATTATGTTATACGTATGTTGAAATGTCAAGCATAGTATTACTGCGCATGTGTTAACATTCTACCCAAGTCACTCCAGTCCAGACCGCAGCGATTAAAAGTCACTCTGGGGTAAAATCATAGTTATTTTTGAACGAGTGTTGGTAATGTCTCTAATTTGACCTAAGTCATTTTTGAACGTTTTGGGTAATCAAATATCGCCCGGGTGTCACCGGGTAAGCATTTCTGAACGCAGCCCAGAATTTTTTTTCTGGAAGATAGCCAACTCCAATACATTTTTTTGACCCTCCATTACCTCTCTATGGCACTAAGAACGGGGGCAGCGGGTATAGATGTCATCGTTGTCGTAATCATTATGCGTAGTACACTTGAGTAGAACAGAGATGTCACTATAATAACTTTAAATTATTTTTCGCCTTTTATTTATGAAGATTAGACAAGGAGTCGAAACTCAGTGTATTCAAAAAAATGTTCAAATCAAAGATGGCACTCATGTTCGCACGATACGAAAGCGGTACAGTACTTACTCTCAAATGGAAACGCGAGCTTCTATATTATCTTTGTTAGCTTTTAAATAGAAGCTTCTGGAATCTTTTTCAATTTTCAACTCAGATATAAAGTGGGTTTTTCAACGTTTTTAAAATAAATTTAACAATTTTTATTTTGCGTCGCGTCATTTATATTGTATATTATATAATTTGCTGACGTCACTATGTAAAATCGGAGTCAATACCATTGGATATTTGCCGTATAAAGTAATTTAAACTATAAGAGTTTATTTCATACATATGTAATTTCTATGTATTTCCTTATTATTAAATATCATTAACCGACATTGGTGATTCTCAAATGGAAACACTCACTTCCCCAGTCCCGACGAGTTTACATTTTAGAATAAGTACTGTATTTACATTCTGTTTTATCCGTTTTATGTTACTATATTAGCTATATTCACATCAGTATTTTGAGATTATTAACGCCACGAGTGGTAAAAAAAGAAAGCCCTTATATTTACCATTTTCCTGGCCAATTTTGTCAATTCCTCTCATATGAGTTAGATCTCCATCTTATAATACTCCATTTTTTTATTCAGGGACACTAAAGAAGGACGGTAAACTACCGGAAAGAAGTTAGCGCCGCAAGTTTAAAATCGCAATTTTTTTTAGCATTACTAAATTGCTCCCAAATTGCTCCCTTGAAATCAATAATTGCTCCAGTAAAAAATTAATTATTTAATTAGTTATTTATAAATAAAAAAACTTTTTTTTCTTTTTTTTATTCATCAAAATCTCGTAAAATAGAGCTTTTTTGTATAATTTTTTTGCATCAAAAAATTGCTTCCAATTTGCTCCGTCTAATTTAAAATCTAAATATTAATTTTATTGAATAATAATTGAAATATATTAAAAAAAGAAATTTTGTTGGTTATGGACGTATATGACGTCACAGATGATGTCGATGATGTTCCCAGTAGGTTTAATTCTTAGGTTTAGTTACTAATCTTACCAATTGTCAATTGACATTTGCATTATAAATTTTTGAATTTAATACATGCTGAAGATAATTTTTATTGAAAATTTCAATAAAAATTAAACTTCAGCATGTATTAAATTCAAAAATTTATAATGCAAATGTCAATTGAAAATTGGTAAGATTAGTAACTAAACCTAAGAATTAAACCTACTGGGAACATCATCGACATCATCTGTGACGTCATATACGTCCATAACCAACAAAATTTCTTTTTTTAATATATTTCAATTATTATTCAATAAAATTAATATTTAGATTTTAAATTAGACGGAGCAAATTGGGAGCAATTTTTTGATGCAAAAAAATTATACAAAAAAGCTCTATTTTACGAGATTTTGATGAATAAAAAAAAGAAAAAAAAGTTTTTTTATTTATAAATAACTAATTAAATAATTAATTTTTTACTGGAGCAATTATTGATTTCAAGGGAGCAATTTGGGAGCAATTTAGTAATGCTAAAAAAAATTGCGATTTTAAACTTTCGGCGCTAACTTCTTTCCGGTCATTAAACTTATATGAGAGGAATTGACACTATTGGCAGCGGTCTGTAACTCTTATGCACACATGAGGTGGTACAGTGGACCACCTCAACTAGAAACATCTCCCCCTTTCTCTCTATATATATATATATATATATATATATATATATATATATATATATATATATATATATATATATATATATATATATAATATGTATATATATATAGAGAGATGTTTCTTGTTGACATGGTCCATTGTACCACTTCTTCGTCCTGTACGCCGTGATGAGCTAATTTAAAATACATATTCCCCGAAATTGTAAGTCAAAAACTCATAAGTCATGACGGACCTGCGCCGTACATATTTTTAAACTGTTGGTGGGATAATTTTGACGTATGTATGTCAAAAAGTTGTTTTGTAAACAAATGCGCCCGTTTATTGGTTATGTACATTAATACACCTATATAAATAATATTTTAAATAAAATAGAAAAAATACAATTTTTTCCCTATTTGTAATCAACAGAAATAAGATAAGTGTTTAAAAGGAAATATTAGATTTACTATGAATATACAGGAGCTTTAATATGAACTTGGAGGAATTTTTTTCATAAGTGCTTTTGTAAGTATTAGCTGTAAGTATTCAAATTTTAAGTGCAATTTTTAAAATTTTTGTTTCTTAGGCCAGTTTAATCAATGTTTTATCTTCAAATTTTCGATCAAAAGGGAAGATTTAAAACACCGCATCAAAAAGGAAAATTTAAAACACTCGTTTTCATAATGTGATTTTTGTTGTAATGCTATGTTATCAAAATAAAAGTTAAGCAAAAAAACTAAATTTTTTTTTTTTTTTAATATATTTTACTTTAATATCTACTCATTCTTTCAATTTGGATGACCAATAATATCCAATTTTTCTTAGTAATTAAATTGTCATAATAAAATAATTTGATAAAGCCTATGTTTTATTTCTTACCCCATTAATCCTTCATAATCAATACCGCTTATAACAATAAGTTTACATATAAAGTTTACTCGATATAAATATCTATCTTTCCTGTGTAATAAATATCTCATATATTTATTGCAAAAAATTTGCAATAAAACGAAAACGATTTTTTTTTTTTTTTTTTTTTTGTGGATAGTCATATTAGGATTTTAGATTAATTTTCCAAGTCATGATTTATAACTAATTTATTCCAGACAAATCGGATTTACAATTATAAAGCCCACACATATATAAATTTTTCTGAAATAGCAATGTTTTTATTTATTTATTATAATAGACGTATTTTAATAAATAATAAGTAATGCAATCCACATAAATTTTTTTAATATTTTCAGTCTGATTTGGTTTAATTTAAAAAAGAAACTAAATTCAAATGTGGCGGTTTGTCTAATTAAAAAAGTATTTTTGTTTGCCAACTTAATTAAAATTTCATTATTGTTGTTTAAACTTGTTTTGTGCGTTCTGATTTTGTCCGTTTATCTGTATTTTAGTGTTATTTTAAATATTTATTTTTGTTTAATTGTGTTTTTTATATTTACTGTAAGTAATATTTTATTATTTTGTAATTAAATATAATATTCAAAAGTTATTAAATTTTTTTTTTAAAATAGAAACTTAAGCTTAGAAAAAATTTGTTTTACAACAGGCGCCATTTCTCCTTGCCTATAAAATATTAAAATATTATATTATTTTTTTTTATTTTTATCCATCCTTAATGAACACTAAAATTATTAAATAAAAATTATTGCAAAAATTGATTCAAAACTTTTGTCTTTAGGTTACTACAAGTTCGAAACATTCCGTTTTTGGAAGTTTCCACAAATTGAGTTATATAGTTTATCCCAGTTAAACTCACGCATGACTCATACAAAAAATAATTTTCTTAATAAAGTAATGAGACGTGTGTCGTAACTTTTAACACATTAAGAAATATAACAGCCAATGAGAATGATTTAATAATAACCAATTGAACATGACATCTGGTGGTAGAAAATACTACTTATTTCAAAATTAACATTTGGAGATTAAATATTTAATTGGGAAATTTATTATTTATTATTATTATTATTAAGAATTATAATAACAACCACGAAATTCATGTAAAAATAATGTATTTTATTTTATTTAATATTAACTGCTCATGTTAAAAATATTAAATAAATAAAACATACGTATTACATTTATGTAATACATTTCCAAAATTTTCTATTGTATCGTCATGCTATTATTTAAAAATATAATAGCTTTAATGTTTAAATGTTTCAACATATCAATAGGTAACGAATTCTTTATTAAAAATTACTTGTATAATTATAACTTTCGGCATATAACGTAAAAAAATTAAGGATTTTCCCTCTTGTTCTATTGCCCTGTTAATTTGCATTGCTGTCCCCTTAAAAGGACATTTTATTTCTAAACAACTACTTCAGAAACAATTCTATCACGTCAGAAGGTCAACTGCGAATTTTGTTTATTTGAATATTTGCTTATCATTTGCAAAGGCTTTTAACAAAATTGTCATTTTTTAAAATGATTAAATTTTAACAATAGAAAAAACGTAATATAATAGAAATATTTAGTTTTTATAATTTAAAATTGAATTATTTTTGTAATAGAAATCAAGGATTAAAAAATAAAAATAAAAAATAGTCGTTAGTTTTTCTTTAAAAATAGTTTTTCTTTAATTATACATATATAATGATTATGGTGCGTGCGACTCCGTATTTATCGATATTTAGTACGAGAAATAATAATGCAATTTTCAATCCAAAATCATGTATTTTTCTCTGTTATCTGTTACCAAGATTATTCTCTCAGCATACTAATATTATTAATTTATAATTAATTTTATGCACGGCAAACTATGTAATTATGTGCCGGTACATTACTGCCCCCTGCGGAAAGAAAAAAATCTTGGCACTCTTAAAAAAAAAAAAATCCTGCTGAAGGGAAAAATTTTCAGGATGCAAATTGAATTGTTCCCTGAAAATGAAAAAACCCTCCAGTATAACAATGCTAAATAATTACATGTCGTTGTTATACAAAAAGTACTGAAAAATTACAATACATAATATTATTAATAATTTGAATTTTCTGCTTCTTCGAATCCGGATGTCTTCTATAATTCAGAATATCCCAATCTAGAACAAAAAACATACGGCAGAAAAATATCCAAATAAAATAATTAATTTTATCTATAAGAATTCATTGAAAAATAGAAATAAATTGAATAAATATTATCATTGTTTTATGATAATTATCTTACGCAACATATTTCATGCTGTTTATAGGAAACTTTATCCAAATTATTTTGATTTTAATTTGATTTTAAAATAATTTTTATCCCTTTTCAATATTTCAGAAGGATATCTTGGGAATAAATCACGATTGACTCTGTCGTTACGAATATGCATTATCGAATATGCATCGTTTTATTTTCTTTGAAAAAATTTCCATTTTTCGGACAACTGACAAATAGTTTTGAAAAACATTTATCACTTTTGTGATACATTTCCACTTATTTTTCCAATTATTTCCACTTATTATTTCATTTTTAAAGAAAATGTACCAATAACATGGTTTAATGCACTTTCTTGCATTCTCTCCATATTTTATATGATATTTACATAGGTATTTCTGAATGTAATTTTGAATAGGGAATATGCATATTTTTCATTTATTTCAAAAATAGTTTAAGCTGATGTCAAAAAATCACAAAAATATATTATGAGTATAATTTGCGCCTTTATTTCAGAAAAATAAAAAAAATGATTTTTCATTTTACATTACCATTATTTAAACATCACCATTTGGCGCGCTGACGTCACTTGTAGATATTCAAATAAGAAAGTTATTACTACCCAGGCCAGCAGCATTGTTATATAATTTGTTCTGTAGATGGCACTGCTTCTGATAATATCAAAAATTTAATCGTTTATTTTCACTGCTTTCCATATCTGTCAATATTTTAATTTATTTGACGAATAAAATTTAGCAAATATATTAAATAGTTAATGAATTAAATAATTATTATTACTTTTAATTTCAAATGTTATCGAGTGCCTGTGAAACATTATTAGTGTATGGCGGATTTTTATCCGTATTTAAGCATACACCTATATTCATATGTTCACTTAATGTCCAGCTTTGGCTGATACTTGAACACTCGATGTACTTTAGCAAATGGCCAATTCAATATGTTAATTAAAATTGACATAGTGTTTGAAAAATTACCAAACTGGATCGGCTGGGACTCGAACCCGGATCTCTTGGTTACCAGCCAAGCGCCTTACCAACTAGGCCACCGATCACTTGTTCGAGTGCCACTCCAATTCAGTAATCAATCAAACACAACCTCTCTCTAATGCGAGACGCAGTTTTATACTTTTAATTTCAAATGTTATCGAGTGCCTGTGAAACATTATTAGTGTATGGCGGATTTTTATCCGTATTTAAACATACACCAATATTCATATGTTCACTTAATGTCCAGCTTTGGCTGATACTTGAACACTCGATGTACTTTAGCAAATGGCCAATTCATTATGTTAATTAAAATTGACATAGTGTTTGAAAAATTACCAAACTGGATCGGCTGGGACTCGAACCCGGATCTCTTGGTTACCAGCCAAGCGCCTTACCAACTAGGCCACCGATCACTTGTTCGAGTGCCACTCCAATTCAGTAATCAATCAAACACAACCTCTCTCTAATGCGAGACGCAGTTTTATACTTTTAATTTCAAATGTTATCGAATGCACTCGAACAAGTGATCGGTGGCCTAGTTGGTAAGGCGCTTGGCTGGTAACCAAGAGATCCGGGTTCGAGTCCCAGCCGATCCAGTTTGGTAATTTTTCAAACACTATGTCAATTTTAATTAACATAATGAATTGGCCATTTGCTAAAGTACATCGAGTGTTCAAGTATCAGCCAAAGCTGGACATTAAGTGAACATATGAATATTGGTGTATGTTTAAATACGGATAAAAATCCGCCATACACTAATAATGTTTCACAGGCACTCGATAACATTTGAAATTAAAAGTATAAAACTGCGTCTCGCATTAGAGAGAGGTTGTGTTTGATTGATTACTGAATTGGAGTGGCACTCGAACAAGTGATCGGTGGCCTAGTTGGTAAGGCGCTTGGCTGGTAACCAAGAGATCCGGGTTCGAGTCCCAGCCGATCCAGTTTGGTAATTTTTCAAACACTATGTCAATTTTAATTAATTATTATTAGTTAATTTTCAATTTAATTTTTTAAGATCGTTTCTTCTTACGAATTTTTTCAAAAATTAAAATCAATGAATATTTTTTTTTACTTTTTTTTCATAGCAAGTCCTTTTTTAAAAAATAATTATCAATATTTAATATTTTTCTAGTTACTTAAATCAATTTATTTTAAAAATAATAAGTGTTGATTGTGACAAGTTGCTAAATATTTTTAAATATAACAAAAATTAATTTTTATTGTATTTGATATATGCTTTCGTATCAGTGACAAAGTTTTATTTATAGTACTCTACGTTATACCTTTAGTGCATATTTCATTCTGTATATATATATCTGGCATATTTGGTGAAACTTATACATTTTACGTCACAACCAATAGGATCGCTCATTGCTCAAATGTACCGTTTTGGCGTAATTTTTATTTAGGTAGATAATTTACATTAATTTCGTTATGAAAATTAAAATTAATCAAACAAAAAGAACTGTCATAAGAATTTGTGATATGTATAGAATATTTTTAAAAAAAGTTTCTCAATTTTCTAAAAAACATGCATATTTTCTATTAAAAATATTTTTGGTCAAAATTTTCTTTTTTCTTTCTGTTTCTATGGAAATGTTGCGTTTTCTTTAAATTTCTCAATTTACTTTTTATGGCATTTATTTCATTATATAATTCTTCAAGTTTTTCATCTCTAAATTTAATTTCATTGATTTCAGCATTTCTTGAAGGATCATATATTTATACAAGAAAGGCAATATGTTTTGTGGTACATGTTTAAAAAATTACAGTATTTACAAAATACAGTCTGTCATCGTTTGTTTATCATGTTTAATTTCCTGAATTTTCATCATTAGAAGATTCTCCGGAATCATTTCCAACATCTATTACTACAGGTTGTTGGTGGGAATCAACTATCTTTATTACATCCCACCAACGCATCATATTTTCCTCCGCCTTTTTTATACATTTCTTCCAATATTCTGCGTCTATGCGACCTAGTGCTTTTTGCCACATCTCTAAAACCTTACCATCACTATAACCCTCACTACCAATATTTTTGTTATAATATTCTTTACAATTGGCCCATATTAATTCAATAGCATTGAGTTCTGGATGGTAAGGTGGAAGCCTTAATACTTCATGACCATTTTCTTTGGCCAATTCGTCAATTTCGTACTTTTTTTCTACACATGACGCATGTTGTTTTGCCAGTTGGAACATTTCCATTTTTAACATGTCTTTATCATGGGGAATGTTTTTTTCTTCTAAATACTTTTGTAATAAAAACAGTTTTACTAGTTAGGCAAGGCAAAACTTTCTCGACGAACCACTTTTTATAATTGTCTGCGTTCATATTGTCATAGTAATCAGATGATTTAGATGTTGCTGTAAACACTAGTGACGCAGTCGGCAGAAAACCATCTTCTCCTCCACAATGCACTACGATGTATCTAATAACAAAAGAAAATTTATCAAAACTTGTTTAAGTAAAAAAATACGTACTGTAATTTTAAAATCTCAAATTTATCATCTTCAGAACTCTGATAAACAAATAAATATTGTGCTAAGAACAGCAAGGTTTCATTAGATGTTTTGGGTAGGGAATCTTAAAAACGTGTATATACAAATTTTAATTTTTTTATGAAACTCACCGCTTCCCTTTACCCAGAGGCTTGTTTGGTAAACTCTGGATATTTTTATCATGCCATGTTTTCCTGGACGATTCTCGCTGAAATATCCAAGTTTCGTCTTAAAATAAAAATTTCGAGCCTTCTTCCTTTAATTTAAAATATCTCCGTAAGAAACGTGCTCTATCAACAGCGATATGTTCTTTTTCTTTTAAACCACGTTTTGGGTCATCTACTGAAAATTCAAATCCTATTTTATGTAAAAGTCTCCATAGACTACTTCTGGAGAATTCGAAAATTTCTCGATTTTTTAATTCCTTCTGAAGGATATCCAATGTCACATGAAGCCCTAAAAATAAAATAATATTTACACCAATTACGAGTAAACTTTACGATTACAAATCTTCTAAAATTTGTATAAGAACTTTAGAAGTGTCATAATAAGTTACACTTTGTAGAAAGTACAAATACGACGTGAGTGTTTCACACTTAGCACAAGAAACAGCAAGATAATAATAATAAAAGGTTTGATTAACAAAAATATGTAAAATGTAATGGTTACATACGTTTGGAATGCAGTTCATAGATCAGCCGCGAAACTGTATCTTTTGTAAAATTGTCAACGTCAGTCGATTTCAAAGCTAAACGAGACCTCTTTCTTGGAGGAGAACTTAATCTATTTCCACCTGCTGCTCTCTTCTCAGTTTTAACTTTTGTAACCGCATATTCACCAACGCCACAAGCTTCTGCTGTCCTCTAAAACGTTTAATTAAATAAATTGTAATAAGACATTAGTTAGTAAATTGTGTTTGACAATTAAAATAAATGTCAATATATTTACCTGTCGAACTGATTCCAGTGGTAAAAATGGACCTAGATTATCTCGTTCTTTTTCGAAATATGAATGAACATTCCAAACCATCTCTTTAGACTGACTCTTTAACTGTTTTTTTTTTATTAAACTCATTTTAATAATATAAAGAAGTATCCCTCACTAAACCGAATGAGTGAACAAAATTAAATAAACTACTATAAATTAAAAAAACGAAATACAAAAAAATATAACCTCACTTATGAACGACAACTAAAATATGAAAAAATTAATAACTATGATAATAATATTAATGAGGATACAATAAATAACAAAAATAAATAAAGAGAATAATTAAACTAAACGTAAATAATATAAAAATAAGACTATATTCTAAAAAACACGTATAAAATATTAAAAACTGTTAAAGACGCTAAGTGTACTTAAGACGTTTGACGTCCCACGTTAACTGTATATGTAACCTATGTAACTGTATGTAACCAATAGAAAACCAGATAAGCAATTACTAAATAAGGGCTGCCAACCCATTTATTTTATATATATATATTTTATAGTAAATTTGATCGAAATCATCTTTCAACCATATTTTATAGTAAATTTAGATAATTTATAATAATATTAAATAATAAATAGATTTCATTTTGTTTAATTTCTTATGAAAACTAACCATTATACGTAATTTTAGTAAAATTTATTTTCCTAAGGTTATAGCAGTTTATTTTGAATCAAAATAATATGACATACGTTTTTGAAATCTCCTATCCCGTAACACTGGGACATTCTTTTCTATATTTATCTTTGTTTGTTGTGTACCTTACGTAAATAACAAACTGAAATGGGAAATTTTAATACAATCCTACATACTTAAATAAATGTAAGTAAACACGTTAATAAAATTTGTACAATAAATAATTCTTTCATAAAAATTGTCGTAATTATTGAAATCGTATCTCATACCTAAGAATTTCCCGCGGCCTTGCACGCGTGGTATTTGAAATTACGACATCAACTTCAATATTTATGGAGTATATCTGTCGAACTGCAGTATCATGTCACCACCAGTGTTCCCTCTAATTTTTTATGACCTGTGTGCGCACTTTTTTAAGTGTGTGCATTTTTTCCAAAATAAAAATAATTTTGTGCGGCAATTAAAAAAGCGCATATAATAGAAAATACGCTGCCAATGGGGTGTGGCACACAGCTTCCTCGTACTCGTAAAAAATTTTAAAACAGTATTCTACCAAATATATATATATATATATATATATATATATATATATATATATACCGCGAAATTATATTTTCGACTTAAAGTTCATAAGAAATTGTTGTAACTCAAAATACTTAAAGGGTAAATTATAAAATAATAGCAAAAATATTTTAGAATCTAACCCCCAAAATACTTAAAAAATTTGAGCGAAGTGGGACTAGCAGTAAATTAGATATTGACTTTTAAGGGGATTTCAAGGTAGCGCCGTGGATACTATTACTCCGAATGCAACAAAAGTTGTAGGGGACCATCGAGGAACCAGACCGCACAACTTCTGAAAATTTCATAAAAAAGAATTGAATAGTTCAGAATTTATGCCACTTGGTGCAATTTAGTATATTAATGGAACGACAAGCGACGTAGCTACAGTTACTCCGATTTCGATTAAATTCATAGGGGACCATTTAGAAACTAAACTGCATAATTTTTGAAAATTTCATTAAAAACAATCGAATAGTTCAGAAGTTATGCGGTGCAAACTGGCGACACACAGATGAACGGACGGACAGACACCAAACCAAAATTGTTCAGGAAGCTCTAAACGTAAAATGTGCGTACAAAATTTTATTTTGGACGGAAAAATTTTTTTTATTATTCAAAAGTGATCACAATACTTCCGCTACTTTAGTAGTCTCGGAAGCAAAATATAATACAGAATAGTATTAATATTCATCTATACCTATACACAAAAACTACAGTTGGTGGTTTATTCAAATCTAAAACTACATTTGATTCAATTTTTTTTATTTTAGTTTTTTATATGGATTTCATATGCAGGTGCAATTTTTCTTTACACGAAAAAAACTTTTGTACGCGCGAATATTTTTCATGTGCGCTATGTTTAAAATTTATGTGCGCGCGCACACGCGCACAGCTTAGAGGGAACACTGGTCACCACTAAGAATTTTTTTTGCTAAATGAAATGTTTTTCATAATAAAAAGTAGCCTATGTCTTTCTTTGTCCCCAAATTCTCTCTGTGCAAAGTTTTAAGTAAATTGGTTATGCTGCTGAGGCATGAAAGCAAGACAAATAAACTCACTTTCGCATTTATGATATTACGATTTTAGCGTATCCACTGTTTTTAATACTTAATGAATTTATCTTTTTAGATATCATGGGTGGTCCCCGAAAATGCCTCATATGTAGGACAACGAGGAGAGAAGTTGAAAAATTACACAGCTTTCCTCGAAATCCCGAAAGGTAACTACAACAAATAATTAATAAAATTATTAGTTTTCAATCAGTAGCATAAGAATTAAATTAATTATTTGAAGGCAATAGTTTAAGAATCACTAGATTCATTTTTATTAAAATATTACTGGCGACGCAAAGATTACGCGAACGCCTCTGGTTTTTTAAATTAGAAGCTCTGTCAAGTAAAAATTTTTCTATACATTTAATTACCAATAAAAATATGTATTATACAAATTACGTGCAGATTACTGGATTTTGTTACCAAATACTTTTACTTGATACAAGTTCTTTACGTTGCTACCAGAGGCGCGAGTGAAAATCTTTGCATCGCCAATATAGCAAACATATTTTTCAAAAATTGTAATAGTTTTTTATTATTATAAAGGTGTAAGCAATGGTTGACTGTTCTTGGTATGGAAGAAGTTTGTCCAAAATTTGTATTAAACAACTTTTTTCTTTGTCAGCTGCATTTTATCGACTCAATGTATAATTCCGTCGTTACTCGGACATTATATCCATGTTTTTGAAATACAATGTTCAGCTGAAGGTCACTATAGCGGGTGTGGACCAAATCGCGACCGTAAAATGGGATGATGTTTTACTTGCATATGAAAAAGAGAAGGAATTATTACAGCCTCCTTTAAACCGGCTCATGTTGCATATAACCGACGCTCACTTAAATCCAGTCTTGAAGGCCAAAATGAAAGTGAATTTGGCAGCACAAATCTTTTCCCAGAACGCATCACACGCAATAAGCTACGCTTGTGTCCTGAGTAAGTTAAAAATTAATCTGTGTAAATAAATATTATTTCATCATTAGTGTGGTCAGCGTAACAAATAAAAATAAAACGTGAATTTCATTTTTCTTTATTTTTTATTTTTTAAATTGCAACATTTTTTCTATTTACAACAAATATTTTATTAAATATTTTAAGCTAAATAGTACAAATTAAGCGACTCTCTGTAATCTTACGCACTTGAATGATAAAATAACAATGAAACTACTTTTACTCACATTATAAAAGCACTAATTTTTATGTTTTTTCTTTATTTCAGATGTCTTACCATTTCGAGCGACAGCCACTGTGGTGTTCTGCAGCCAAGTGGATGAGTTATTTGACAGCCTGAACGGGGGTATGGAGCTTCCTCTAGTACGAAAACTACTACGTGGCCGACTTACTAGTACTTCTGGTCATTTGGAATTTTGGCAAAGAATGGTGGAAATCATTAATGAATGGAAATTTGTCAAAGTTGCAAGTGACCATGTTGTTGAAGATCCATCCTTGTTCATCCGTCCCAAGTCTCAGGATGGATGGATAAGGACGATCAAGGCGGTCACTGGAATCTGGAGAACTCTTTCGAAAATGAAGGGATTTACATATCTCCGTACTCGGGATTTAAATCAGGACGCTTTGGAGAATTTGTTTGGATCAATCCGTTCAGGGTATAGTAACAACACCAACCCAACTGTATCGCAATTTGTGGGCTCTCTAAAAATTCAAATTGTCAGCGGTTTAACAAGGGTTGCCTTCAAAGGTAACTGTAAACCTGATGATGGGAGGGTTTTAAATTGCCTACAGACATTTATTAATGTAGATTTAGTGTCTAATAGGAATGACCTAGAAAATGTTAATGGTGCTAATATGAACCTAGAAGAAAATGTGTTACAATTAGTGCGTAGTACAGCGAAAGCTGTAAAACGTGGTGATTTTAACAAAATTTCAGTTGTTCATATTAGTAGTTTCATTAGCAGGCATCTCGAATAATAATTACGGAGAATGCAAGGAAATATTAAGTGGTAGTTATTGTATAAGTGACATGAGTATATTTTTCGTAGATGATCGAAGTAGTAACGATTTTTTCCCTTCGGAAAATTTAATTACTACGGTCGGTCATCTATTAGATATGTTGGATTGTAATTTAAAAACAATCCAACATAAAGAGAATGTAAGGAAACAACTGTCTTCTATTATTCAAGAGAATGCTGATTTTTCATGGGTCACTTGTATCAATTATTTCTCCTATATTAACAAATTCAAAATTTTTAAAAAAAAAAACCAAACAAATTCTCCAAGTGTTAAAGAAAGGTACGATCAAATTTTGTGATATATGGAAAAAGAATAAATTGTTTATTTTAGAATTTATTCTTTATCAATGTATATATTAAAAAGTACAATTTAATTTGTTTTATTAGCGAATTTCCAAAACTGGAAATTCAGCTTTTACGCCAGGTGTCATGGTGCGACCTAAGCCCGGGACCATATCAGAAATATGTTTTGAGGTCCCTAGAATACGAAAATGATATTCACTAAAATTTATATATATATATATATATATATATATATATATATATATATATATATATATATATATATATATATATATATATATGTATCCGCGCGATAACTCTCGAACGAAACGTTTAATGCTTATGAAATTTTGTGTGCGAATTCGATTTTCCAAATCGTTGGATGAGTTCGTTAGCCAGACACGTCGGATGCCCAGAAGTAGGTTTTCCGGGCGTTTTTTGTCAACAAAATGAGTTTTTTGCCAGAATTAAGCAATTTTTCAAATTTTTTTTTACACCAAGCCATAGTAAAAGGTAAAATGCATAAAAAATGTTTTTATACCGTTGCTCTAAATTATTTACTTTTCGAGAAAAACTAGGAAATATGTCGTTCTCCATTTCACTCGCACTCGCATTCTTTTTTTTTCTGTCTCATTTTTTGCGAGCTAAATTCGAAAAAAACCGCTTTATAAGTAGCGTGTCATGATTTTTTTAATCCAATTTAACGATTCGGCTATATTCTATTTCTCTGTCAGTTAAATGTTTTTATAATGTATCTCTGTTCCATTTTTTTTGACAAAAAAACTCCCGACGATATCTGTTATGTGATATGATCAGAATTTAGATTATATTTACACCTTCCTAAAATTAATAAGAGTTTGCTTCAATCGTATAAAAATTACGTTAAATCATATTCAAACAATAATATTTTTACGTAATTTTCCATCCAATTGACAATACAGTTATGATTAGAATGATTAGAATTGTATAATCAGAGTATTCTAGTATTAAATAATTTTGCACATTCAATTTTTTTTTTTTAACAAAGAAAATTTTTTTAAATTTTGACACATTCTTTTATGAAATTTCGATTAAGAAATATTAAAAAATTTTAAAGTGAATCATTTAAAAAGAGTTAAAAATAAATTAAAAAGGAAACATTTCTCTATTTTAACATATTTGTAAAGAAAATTTTACAGTTTACTTACAGTTTTTTGAAAAAATGTAATAACATTTTTACATACAATAAAGATTATATTTGAACGGTAGGAAATCCACAAATTTTTTTTTATTTCTTTAATTAATTATTAAATTTGGTTTTAGAAGAAAATCTTCGTCTAATTCGCTCCAAGCCGAAAGTATAGCCACTAATAAGGACATTCCACTGTTAAAATAAATGGAAAATATATTGAAATTTATTTAATGAAAGCCATTCATACACATTTTTAAAATATCCTTTTGAATTATATAACAAATAAAATCTGTGTAAAAAAATCTAATTGACGTGTTTTTTCTCAATTTTCTAATATTAAATAAGGCTCGTTAGTTAGGGAGTGATTGTGTCAAAATTTTAATGTAAAATATGCTAATTTTAACCCTCTTTAAAAGAACATTTCGATTTTAACAATAAAAAAATTTTAAAAAGTGTTTTCGTTTTTCCCGGATTACCAAAAACTTTTCATAGGCATATCTGTGACTAAAGTTGCCTCCCTTTCGTAAGAAAATAAAGTATTTTTAAAATTTTGTGCAAAAAAATAAAACACAATTAACGAAAAAAAAGTACGCGTTCCCATATTTTTAAGATTTTGTAGTACAAGAAAATCCTTATAAATTCATCATATCTGTTATTGCATTTACTAGCTTTTACGCAATTTAATAAACAGTATCGTTTTGATTTTTTAAACTCATTTAAGACATTTATTGTTAGTGAGACATATTTGAATTATTTTCCTAACTAATAAATTAAATTCTGTAGACTGATGTTTTTGTAGATAAAAAAAATTCTAGGTAACGTCTGTATTAGACAAAAGTCTGAAAATGGACGTAGAATCTCACTGTTATTAATTATTATGTCTTAGTCTTTTGAAAAATTATTTTTTGAACTAAAATAAGAATAGGAGGAATATAAACTTAGGGGTAAACGACAGGGGTATATAAACTTTATTTTAGATTCTACGTTTATTTTTACAGAAAATCATCAAGTACCTATTATTTCTTTTTTGAATGTATAAATACAAAAAGTTCGAAATTATTTTATATTAGAATTTCAATTTTGGTCGACCCTACGGGTTGTCCCCATTTACTCTTTTCTCGTCTCTTTTGACCCCAATTTTTCATAGAGAAGAAATTATACGATTTTTGTTAATTTTTCAAAAACCACCGATATTTTTAAATTTTTTTGGATACTGCTGATAAAGTGACCATCTTCGCGTAAATTTTTAATATATTAAAGATTAGGTACTCATAAAATAAATACAAAAAAATACGGTGTGAAGTCTGAATGCGTACCTATTCATCCTTGTCTACGGTAGCACATTTTTTATTGACATAAATATTAGAAACGCAGGAAAAGAGACCAGGAATCAACATAGAAGTGGATTATGGTACGATATATTTTCTGAAAAAAGTGCTTAGGACCAAAGTTATAGAGTTCAAAGTGATGCACTTGATGATGACTTTGAAGTTGACCTTGAGGTCAATTTCCAAAGTCATTTGAAAATCATTTAATATTTTTCAAAGGAGTAGTTTACTTTTCATCCCTAAATGGTTCAAAGTATATTCGAACGAATTTCACATGCAAGATAGAAAATAAGTGATCAAGAAGTAATTTTGAAAAATACTTGCTCAATCGCAATCGGAAAAATAATAGTTAATCATATGTTCAATTGAATTCCTAATATGATAACTATAGAGTAGCAATAAAAATTTTAAAAAATTTTGAAAATTTCTAATATAACATAAAGTTAATGTTTAACTTACAATTGGAGTGATATTAAATCTTTTCTTAACTTTACTTCTAAAATTACTTACAAAAATGTTTTCTTCTAATTTTTTCTATAAATTTGCGCCTATTTTTCCATTTCGTCAGGTTTTTATTTTTTTTATTTTAGAAAAATAACGCAACAAATCAATTTTGAAGATAGATTGAGTCAATACATGAAATTACTGCTTATAGGTACAGGATATGGTCAAAGTTCGGCAATGGCTAATCATTTTCAACTGACCTTGAAAATCGATTTCAGGGTCACTATCAAGTGCATCGCTTTAAATTCTACAAATTTGGTACTCAGCCCTTTTTTCAGAAAATATGTCGTTTCAAAAATATTTAGCTATAACTGTTTTCATCTACAGAGGTTGAATGGTGTTTTCTACCCCTAAAAAGCGTATTTAGCCGAAATAAAAAAAAACACGTATTTAATATTTTTCGTTGTTTAATAAGTATGTTAAGTTTCATTCAAATTGGCGAGTATTAGTTGGGTAGTGTTATTTGTCAGAATGTTTTGCCGATCTAGTTTTTTCAATATTTCTTTGCTCGTTTTCAGAATTTGTATTTTAATTTCTACGGATAAATAACTCATTCTTTTCTTCGATTTGAGTAACTTTTATTTGCTGATGTTGACCATTAATTGATCGAAACATATCAAATATTTTTCAATAATTTTTTTAGCGAATGTCGAAAATTTTGAAAATTTTTTCACCGTTAGTAAGTTAAAGTATTTGAATTCATTAAGTAATTAAATGATGTCCACAAGAATCTTACGGACTACCATAAGTTATATGAGATCCCTAGGACCCGTTTTTTACTGTTAGGATAAACTTTTTACTAAAATTATTTTAGATGAATAAAGGTTATGTTCCGCCAGGGTTTACTGTTCCCATTATTGTAAAAAATAAACTAACCGACCGATTTTGAAAATTTTTTCACTGTTAGAGAACTAAATTATTTTAGATGGATACAACTATGCTGCACAAAGTCCGTTCGGGTTATTGGGTCCCAAAAATATCAAAACTAATTACCCAGCCGATTTTAAAAAATCTTTTACTCTTAGAAAGCTAAACTATTTTAAATAGGTACAGTTCTTAGATGAGATCCGCCAGTCCCCAAAATTTGGAAATTCGCTATGTTATGCAGATGCTGCGACAGGGGTATTAATCTTATTACATTGATCATGAATTTTTTTTACCATAGAAACAGTGATTATCAAATAATATGCATTATCTAGATTTTCATATGTTAACTACTGATATTGTTCTGAAACATTATTTAATCGAATTTCGATTGGTTTTTTGACAAGTAATACAATTTAGAAAAATGATAATTATTGTGGTTTTAAAAACAATAAGTAATGATTTGTTTAAAAGAACTATTTTGTTTAACATAACTGACGCGTAAAACGTAACAATATTTAAAATCATATATTGCAAAATTTGAAATCATTATGGAACGGTATTTATGGAACCGTTTCCATAAATATGGAACGGTATATAGAACGGACCCATTATGGAACGGTATCTAATTCTGGAACAGTTTTGATATTTACATATTTATTTGTTTAATTAAGTAAGGAAACATTAAATGGGAGGTGAATTTAAATTGAAAAACAATCATTCGATTAATAATAATTTTTGTTATCAGACGTTTCTTTCAGAAATAACTTCATTAATATGTAATTGTCAAAACTGTTCCAGTATTAGATACCGTTCCATAATGGGGGCCTTTACGTTACATAAAATAATTAATTTCAATCAGTTTTCTTAAAATTCAACATTAATTTATAAAAAAAAATCCTCACTTTGTGTCATAAGATATACAAGTCATACAAGACATCTGACATACAAACATATTTCATTCCAAGAGGTCACTTTTAACCAAGAAGCTCAGAACATTTTCAAAATTCCAATTTATTTACTATGACGTTAGTAATGACTTACTAGACATATTCTGTGAGATATAAAAAAGAACAGTTACAATAACATACCTTAAGAAATGGATGCAAATTTCAAGTGTACATTTGTGGTTTAATGTTCCTGAACAAGAACATATAAATGCTTTCTACACTTTGAACACACATGTCACTGACCACACAAACATTATAATATGATTGTAACTTTGTGATAATTTTCTTACAACAAGAATTTTCATTTGGAGTTAATTACCTATCTTCATTGTTAATGATTTTGTATATATAGCTATTACTGAATAAGTCATTTGTTACTTTGAAAATTACTTTGGTATTTAAAGACAAATATTAGAAAATTGTTATTCATGTTACCTACAGTTACATGTAAACATTACTTACAATTGATTTTGTTTTATTTCTAATAAATTATAACTTATATATTAATAACTTATCTATTATATAAAAGAGAAATACCACTCATTCACTCACTCATCTATATAGAAATCTCCAAAACTACAATAGCTACAAACTTGAAATTTGGCATTGGGTCGTAGGCGCTCGCTAAGAACGGGTTTTGCAAAATTTTTTGTCTAACCGTCGAAATTTACGAAAAACCGTAAGATATTAATTTTTTATTACTGTAATACAGCAGTCTGTGGCCAATTTATCAAAAAATCATAAAAATTTTAGATAGTTGCTAAGTAATTGTAATTTGAGATTTTTGTATATAAGTATTAATAAATATTCCTAGAGATACTATCAATAATATTTTTACCTGTGACTACTATGAAATTACTTATTTACTGTGCAAAATACTATTTGTATCCAATATGGTTTTATTGGGATATTGTAATAATCTGAAATTTTGTAACCAAATATTTTACTAATTTATCATAGAAGATGAAGGATTAAAAATAATAATTCAACATTCTTCCGTAGAATAAATTGTTTCTTTATTTTCTCTATAAAAGATACCGAAAAATTTTTGGAAAAAACAGAAAATAAAGAAGCAGTTTATTCTACGGAAGAATGTAGAATTATTATTTTTAAACCTTCATCTCCTATGATAAATTGGTAAAATATTTGGGAATCTTAGGTTAAAATATTTCAAACTATTTGTACCCTTTAAAGAAAATAGACAACTGGACTGTCCAGTTATCATCAATTGGCATGTGTGTCTGCTCTTCTCAGCAAATTCCATAAAGATGAAATTTCCATCAGGCCGGGCTCGGTCATCCTGATATTAAAAATGAAATATGGACTTTACTTATCTGTCTTCAGTAGTTTCGAGAAAACGGTAGCAGGTATCAAAAAAATGATATAACAAAACTATAGGTAAAATTGGTATAAGAATCCAAAAAAAAGACGATCAAAGTTGAAGTTATCCTGTAGGACCTGAGAACCCCCAAGAAAGCCTAAAGTAAGCAACTGGACGTATCGTTACCAAATTTTTGGCTCTCCAAAGAAACCCAAAATAAATGGCTGAACGAATCTTGACAAAATTTTTCTCAAATAGTACTGAGTTTCTGAAAAACGACATGAGGATAAACCCCCCCCCCTCCCCCCCGTGAGCTTTGCGGACCCAAAAAACTCTCCAAATAAACGACCAAACGGATCTTATCCAAATTTTTCTCAAATATTACAGAGATTCCGAAATAAATTAATGTGAATTCTGAAATATTCTCCAGACCCTGGGATCTCAAAATGTCTCACAAATTACAGTTCTCTTGAAATTGTCACTATGCATATCTAAAACTACCTACGATAAGATCTCAAGGTATGGAAATTAGACATGTTATTGAAATATGAATATAGCCAATTCAGAATATTTGATTTGAAATTAAGGTGAAGTTGGAATGAATCATCCAGCGCTATCGAATTAAACAACTCTATACTCTAATTAAACCACTTGACTCATTTTGATAAAATTTTATGAAAATTAGACGTACTATAAAAATATGAATATGACTTGAAAATATGAATAATATTTTTGTGTCGTCGAGCGAGCGAAGCGAAGCACATAAGGAACTGATTTTGTACAAAATTTCAAAATATCAAATTTAAATGGACGTGTGGTCACATTGTCCGTCAGTTACATCAAACAGAGAGCGAATTAAAAAACTGAAGAAATTTGACAATTTTTACTCAAGTACTGTTGAGATCTCTGTGAAAGATAAAACTGACGTTAAAATGATTTCCTGGGGCCTTGGTGCCTTGAAGGGCCTAAAATAGAAGCAATTCTAAGACTGTTGGTATAGTAACTATACTAAGTTCTTACGGTGCGGAAATTAGCCATGCTAATAAAATATGAAGATAGTAATTTTAGAGTCATTAGGCGAGCAGGGTCAAGTGCTATAAATAATTAATTTTGCACAGAATTTTGGAATATACGATTGAATTGACCTATATAAATTTTACCTATAATTCAGATAATTTTATGCAAGTGAAACCGCGGGTCTCAGCTATATGCATATATATCTATTTTAAGATCATTGGACGAACGGAGCGAAACACTAGAAGAAACTGATTTTATAAAGAAATTTAGAATATTTAATTTAAATGTAAAGTGACATCAAAATTAACCCCCAGCACTATCTAATAGAATTAAGATTGAACGGTTGGATTTTGAAAATATTTTATGAAAATTAAATATGCTATGGAAATATGAATACGGTTAATTTAGGGTTATTAGGCGAGAATTATGCTCAGAATTTTAGAATATCAAATTTGAATGAACCTCGAGGTCAGAATTGTCCGTCAAGGCCATCAAATAAGCCCCAAATTAATTGTGATATTAAAATTGTCCCCTGCTATCTTGGTGCCCCAAGCAAGGCTTAAAATGGAAATACTCCTAAAACTACCTATTGACCCAGTAAACATAGAATGTAAATGTGATGTAACAAGGAAATAACAAGTTACGTAACTTTTTTGACTTATGGGTGACATAACAATTACATAAAATTAGAGTTTTACGTTATATACCTAATTGGTACCTGTACGTTACGTAACAGTTACGTGCCATTGTGACTGTAATAAAATGGCACATTTGTGACTGCTATGTTACGTTTAGATGATGTATCAAGGTTGCTTCGATAAAACGTCATAGTGTGACTTTTATGTTATGTCTTCGCAACCTAACAATGTTACTTTAATAAAACCTCACAGAACTGACTCACAGACTGATGTTTTTGTGACGTATCAACGTTACTTTATTGAAATGTCACAATCATGACTCTTTTGTTATGTCCCGATGACCTAACAATGTTACTTTGAACAAAACGTCACAACAGTACTCTTATGTTATGTTTTTGTGACGTATTAACTACAGGAATCTTTAAATTGATAACTCCTCGCGAATACATTTAAAATTAATATGGTAACAAAACATTTCACAAAATTGACAAGTGAAATGTTTTATTAATATTGACACGTCACAAAAACATAACAAAAGAGTCATGATTGTGGCATTTCATTAAAAAAACGTTAATACGTCGTTAAAACAGTTAATTTTGTTATTAATTTAAAAATTAAACTCTTATGAAAATTCTTGTAAGACTTTATTTACTATTTTGTGATATATATTAATATATAACGATGAGAATAAATAAGTCAGTTTGGTCTAGTGGTTAAGACTATCGATAATTTAAATGATGCTTCAGCTTGGATAACGGTTCGAATCCTGTAACAGTCAACAAAAAAAAGAAAAAAAAACAATAATAATTTAGGTGTATGTATATGAACAAAGTTGGTAATATGTGATGTAATGTTAATAAGAAACAAAAAAGGGGAATTTTGAATTTGCTTTTTGCAAAAGAAGGCGTAAGGCGTATTTTTATCTATAAGGTAACATCAAAGTTATATTTTTCTGAAACGTAACAAGAACATAACAATGTTACGTCACATTGTTACGTTTATAAGTGGGAAATTGTAAGTTACATGTGAGTCATATGTGACTCACATTTTATGTAACAGGTGACTTTCAGTTCTGTCACTGTGACATAAAATTTACAGAAAAATGTTCACTGGGGATACGGGTATCTAGCTATATAAGGGTGCGGAATTTAGCCATGCTATTGAAATATGCAGATTGCTACTTTAGAATCGTTTGACGAGCGGAGCCAGGTATTATTTCCGAATATCTAATTTAAAATTGATCATTTGACCAATAGTTAAGATAATTTTACGTGGGTGAAACCACGGGTCACAGCTAGTATATGTATATATAAATGTATATACCTGAAATATTTTTAAAAGCTGATATTTGAAGGTAACAAATTTTGTCAAAAACGTTATATTTCAAATTATTACAACCATATAATAACATCGAGTCTGTTCCCTTACTACAAGAAATCAAAATGCATTATTTAAAATTTTCTGTTATTAAAACTACCTATCTTACCTTTGTATTATTAAAATTACTAAATTTTCTATTATTAACACTACTCCTAGATCAATGGCTAGCTATATGACTATAAATTAAACGTAGAAAATTTTCTGTAACTACCATACGGGAACAGAGCTAATAATTTCTGTCGAAAGACCAATTTCAAACTAAAATGAACAATGTTAAATAAAAATGAACTTTCTTAACCATATAAAATAAAAATATTTATTTTTTATTTATAATATATTGTACTGACTGTATATAAAATAAATTTAATTTCTTTATTATACCTAATATAATTTTATTTGTTAAATTTCTGTAATTATCAGTCGAACTTTTCTTAGTACTGAATTGTATATTGGAAAATAATTAAGTAATAAAATAAATTTTAATCAAAGTTTTTATAACTTATTAAAAATTTGAATGTATAAATAATTATTGTAATAATTTATACCAAAATGTATGTAATTTTTTGTTAGTTTGTGATAAAATTTAACAAAAATAAAAAAGAATTTATTTTACATAAATATTGCGTTTTATTTATACGTACAATAATTATTAATTAAAAAATTTGAAATACCAATTAAATTATTAAATAATTCAAATTTCGCGCGTTAAATCATCCTCTTGGTCTACCGGGAAACTTTTCTATGACGCTTCTCAGCTGACACTTTACTTGACAATCCCCCTGCACGCTTTGATGAGCATCATTTAAAAAATACATACCCCGAAATTGTCGGCAAACTCATAAACGGACCTGCGCAATACGGGTGCTTATTTTAAAAAGTATTTAGTGACGTGACCCTGCTATTGGTCCGGAAAATGATAAATATAAGGGCTTTCTTTTTTTACCACTCACGGCGTTCATAATGCACGTGTATTGATGTGAATATAGCGAATTATAATAAGATAGACAGAATCACAGAATGTAAATAAACATGAAGTATCATGCGTATCAAGTGAGCGTAACACACAAGCTTTGTTCCAACAAACGAAAATATCGTACATTGTACGGTTATAGCATGCGCATAATGAAGTTAGCGTTCCAACAAGTTATAGTACATATTTATGTACCAATTTTAACTTCCGGTTTATGTTCCAACATAAATGCTGATTAGTACATGAACTGATTCATGTATGGTCAAATTAGTCGGCAGTCAAGAGCATGTATCGAAATGTGAACTACTTGTTACACCTGCGCAATAGATAATTTTACTGAATTTTTTGAAAACTGATTGATTTACCGTTTTTTTTTTCTTTTTTTTTTTTTTTTTTTTTTTTTTTTAATAAAATAAGATAAGACTGTTAATTATAAAATAAAGACTATTGTTTTAAAATATTTTTAACTGCTTTCTTTTGAAATCAGTATGAACGAGTTAGATAATGATGATTTTTTCGTTTCTGAATCTAGTGAAGATGAAGATTTAGAATTTTTATTGAACACATCAGTAAAAAAAAATGTAAATTATTTAGGTAATAATTTGAAGATTCATTATGAAACTATTTAAAGACACATATTTTTTATTTATAAATAGTACCCCAATATGACGAATACATTTGAAGTCATTTCTTTTATATAAACTGGACTGATTTTCTTCTTGAGCTTCATTAGAGATATATTCTGTTCATTTTGTAATATAAGAAATTCATTTAATGCTAAAAAATAATCGTTTACAAATAAACACTCAGTACCCATAAGAATACAACGGGATTAACAATGATTTAAAAATATTTTTTATATTATTACCTGCTGTCATTTTTGGTTTATAAATTAATTTTTTTGTTTAATTTCGTTAATTTATGGTATTTTTCTTTTTTAGTATAATTTTTTTTAATATTTATACGTGTTTTATATAATTACGAGTTTTTACTTTTATTAACTTTACGCGCCTTCTTTTTGAGTTTGTCATACAAAAAACCGTTTCAGTAATCAGTTCACGTACTAGTACATTTTAAAACATGCGCAAAAATGTCATTCATGAACTAATCCAAGCATGGTACAAGCCAGTATATGTACCGTACAAAAATTGTTTGTTGGAACAAAGCTACAGTTTTTGACGTTTTTGACAATTGAGAGGCCGTAATAAAAAATTAGTTAAGATAAAATTTCTATAATTTTCAGATTTATTTCAGCTGACCATGGATTTCACTACTTAAATCATACACTGATTTTATCAATACCTAATCACAACGTAACCAACAAAATCATTGATATCAAGGATTGATGCCACGGAGACTAATTGATGCAACCAATTTGTTGTGGTACTCTGGTTTCGCTTTCTGGAACGCTGTTGAAGTACCCAACTTTCCAAGTCTTGAGTAAAGGACCTAAATATATACCTAATTTAAACCATAAAAACCTTAAAGAAACTTTAATAGTAGACTCGGAACTCGCGTTAAAAAATTCTAATGATAATTTAGCTAAAGAATCAATTAAAAATATATTAAAAGAAGACATAGAAATTAAAATAAATAACAAAAATACTATTAAATCTTTAAAAAATAAAATTAACGACAATAATTTAATACTTACTAAAGCAGATAACAGTAATTCTACCGTAATTCTTAACAAACAAGATTATTCAAATAAAATAAGCGATTTTATTAAAAAAGAAAAAATGATACGCCTAAAAACAGACCCTACTAACAAATATAACGAAGAAATTAAAAAATTAATTAATAATAAAAAAAGTATCTTTACTGATAGGGATAGACATTTCTTGGTGGAGATGAACCCGAGAGCCCCTAGATTATATGGATTGGTAAAAACGCACAAAACCGACAACCCAATCAGACCAGTAGTTTCCCACATTGGATGTCCATCACATAAATTATCACAACACCTAGACTCCCTTTTTAAAACCGAAACCCAGTTCACCTCCGAACACAGCATTAAAAACTCCTTCCAACTCGTAAATCAGTTAAAGAATACTCCTTTTCCCGGTCGGTACAAATTGGCGTCCCTAGACGTGCGTAGTATGTTCACCAACATTTCTACCAAGGAATGCCTAAACTTAATTAGTGAAATAATAAACAAGAATATAAAAAATCCAGTAAAACAATCCGAGTTAATAAACACCTTTAATACAATTTTAAAACAAAACTACTTTGAGTTCGGCAATAAATTCTTCCGACAGACAAGTGGCCTTTCAATGGGATCACCTCTAAGCCCTCTGTTGGCCGAAATTTATATGTCGAGCTTGGAGGAAGTAATAATGAACAACACACTAACCAAACAACATGTAAAATTCTGGTATAGATACGTGGACGATATAATTATAGGCTTCGACGGATCGATCCGCCAACTAGAAAAATTTGTAGAGTCAATAAACTCGATAAACCCAAAAATTCAATTTGACTTAGAGGTGGAAAAAGATAATAGCATAAACTTTTTAGATTTAACTATAACCAAAATTAACAATAAGCTTAATTTCAACATATATAGAAAACCATCTTACTCTGGCATTACAATTCCAAATGATTCGATAAGTCCGCATCAACATAAAATCGCAGCCTATAATTCCATGATACACCGAACGTTTAATATACCTTTGTCGGAAGAAAATTTTGAAAAAGAAATAAATAATATAAAAATAATAGCGAATAATAACGGATATAATTCAAACTTAATCAATAAATTAATAGCTAAGAAAGAATTTAAACAAACTTTAAAAGAAATTTACCCCTCCGTTAAACCAGAACTAAAAACTAACTTTAAAACTATAACATATTTTGGTAATATATCGGATAAAATTAAAAAAATTCTAGAAAAATCAAACATAAATATAGCATTTAAATCAGGCTTTAATCTAGGAAACTTAATATACAACAATAAAACAAAAATTGATAAACTTAAAAAATCGGGTATCTACAAACTAAACTGCCAAGACTGTAATAGTTTTTACATCGGTCAAACTGGCAGAAACTTTGAAACCCGGAGAGCAGAGCATTTCAGATCCTATAGGAATAAGAAATCCGACTCTGCTTTTGCGAGGCATTTAATTGACACCGGACACACACCAGAACGGGAAATTACCGTGCTACACGAAGCAAACAAAGGACAGAAGTTAACAATCTTAGAAGCAATAGAAATAAATAAACATAACTCCGATCACCTTGTAAATGACTACACCGATATCTACAGTTCAACTTTATTTTCAATATTATAATTTAATTAAACCCTTAAAATTGTATTTTTTGTAATATTGTTTGTTTGTCAATTTCAATCTTTTGTCATGTGTTTGCTTGCATTTGCCACGTGTAATGTAATCTTGTTTTTCTTGTTTTTCGGATTCTCCCACTATCCCCGCCCCTTCCACTTCCACACCATATACCACTCCCCTTCACAAATATAGGTAGATAAAATTTAGTATATAAGGGCATGTATGGACTATAATTTTTATTCTGTTTGAAAATGAACTATCGGTTCGAAAAAATATTGTCACAGTTTCAAAAATAAACGTGGTATTTTGCAAAGTAAAGTATTTGTTTATTATTTATAAGATAAGACAGTTAATTATAAAATAAAGACTATTGTTTTAAAATATTTTTAACTGCTTTCTTTTGAAATCAGTATGAACGAGTTAGATAATGATGAGTTTTTCGTTTCTGAATCTAGTGAAGATGAAGATTTAGAATTTTTAATGAACACATCAGTAAAAAAAAAATGTAAATTATTTAGGTAATAATTTATTCAATATCTTTATTCATTATGAAATTATTTAAAGACACATATTTTTTATTTATAAATAGTACCCCAATATGACGAATACATTTGAAGTCATTTCTTTTATATAAACTGGACTGATTTTCTTCTTGAGCTTCAATAGATATATTCTGTTCATTTTGTAATATAAGAAATTCATTTAATGCTAAAAAATAATCGTTTACAAATAAACACTCAGTACCCATAAGAATACAACGGGATTAACAATGATTTAAAAATATTTTTTATATTATTACCTGCTGTCATTTTTGGTTTATAAATTAATTTTTTTGTTTAATTTCGTTAATTTATGGTATTTTTCTTTTTTAGTATAATTTTTTTTTTATATTTATACGTGTTAGTTGTTAAAATTTCAATAAAAGGATTTTAAAATATAAATTTTGTATTTTATTTCAAAAAAATTAGTGCATACATTTTTCCTTTTTACATAATAATCAACTTTTTATTAAACAGTTTCAACTGTTTTTTTAATTTACATCACCTTCTTGTATTATAAAATATATTTTCAATTATTATTATTATTAAATTCTAAGGACTCTATGACAATAAATAAAAAATATAGTGTTGCCATTTACATTTTACAACACACCCCCTCAACACATATTTTTTATTTCTTTTATTTTTGAGATAATATTTTATTTTTTTTCATGTAAAAAAAAAAATTTCACCCCTTAATCTTTTATATCTTATTAATTTTTAAAATATTATCTCGCAGTTTTACAAATTTATTAACACCAAGTGTTTTCATTTCTTTTTGAATAGCCTCTTTCCATTTAATTCTGTCTGGTCTATTCATAGCTTCTTTATATGAAATTGGTTCTTCACAACTGAAAGATAAAAAATTAGATTCATTGCTATCCAACGCAATTTCGTAATCATCCATCCACTTTGGCTTCCTTGATATTCTTTTCTCAAGTTGAATCGAACTTGATAACTGGTCTTGTTTTTCATTTGCTTCTTTCTGTTCTATGTTTGTCTGTTCTTCTTCTTCATTTAACTGTTCTTTTTCATTTGTTTTTTCCTGTTCTATATTTGTCTCTTCCTGTTCTTCATTTAACTGTTCTAACTCTTCATTTGTACTTGAACTTAATTGTATTAATTGTACTTCATCTGTATCCTTGTGAATATCTTCATCTGATGAATTTCCTTGTTCAGTAATTATTTCGTTTTGTTCATAAAATGAATTTATTGAACTATCAAGTTGATCATAATAATCTTCTTGTTGTTCTTGATTTTCTGCTATTTCCTGTTCTCGTTCGTTATTTTCGTTATTTTCTCCACCATTGTCTTGAATATCATAATCATATATTTCCCTTTCATCATCCAGAATATTAATATTTATGTTTTCAATTTCTTCTTTTTTAAAATTTATGTCGCATCTTTTTAAAATGTTTTTCACCTGTTGTATATTTTGATGGCCTAATTTTGCATGCCATTCTGACAACTGATTTGTCGATGCCGATAATGCATTGTCTGTACTATATCTAAATATCATAACATACATTTTACCTTCACGTCTTGCAATTGCGTGAACATTATTTTCTTTCATAAATTTACATTCTTGTGCTGTTGAAATCAACTGATAATTCTTATCCAGTGCAACACCCACTGAGAATAAATTAACTTTAAGGTTTGGTACATAAAGTACATTATTCAGTGTAGACGGTATCCAGTTTTTACCATCATATGCCTCTAATTTTATGTTACCATAACCCACAGCTTTTATAACCGTTCCATCGCCAATCACAATGTCTTTTGGAATTATTAAATTCTTATAATTTGTAAAAAGTTTTTTATTAAAACACATATGCTCGGATGCACCACTAACTAAATACCAATGATTTAATTCTTCAGCTCTTGAAGTTAATGCACTTATTGACATTGACATAATAAATGCGTTTCGTTTAGCACTATTTGTGAAATCTGTATTGTCACTTTTTGATTCCTTATTTCTAAACCAGCACTTTTCTTCTGTATGTCCATATTTTTTGCACACGTTACATTTACCGTTAACTTTGTTACTAAAACGTTTAGCACGACAGTCTTTTTTAAAATGGCCAGTTTTTCCACAATTAAAACATTTTCTTTGCTGGCTTTTACTTTGTAATGCTATCTGTTTATTTTGTTCATCATGTGTAATATTTCTTTGTTCTTCAATCAATAATCTAGACGTTAATTCTGATAAATTTCTTTTTTCTAAAGGAACAGATTCCCAGGCAGAAACAAAATGACGGAAACTCTCTGGTAGTGAGCATAGAATTTTAGATATTACCATATTTTCCTGAATATCACCCTTTGCTTGTTTTATCTGACTTACTATATTTTCAATTTTGGCTAAATAAGTTGCCATATCTTCACCACCATATTTAATTTCAAAAAATCTCTGTTGAATTATATGTAATGACATATCTGACTTTTGTTCATAAATGGTTATTAATTTATTCCACATTTGTTTGGCTGATTCACAATTAATAACCTGCAGCATTACGTTGTTTGCTAGTCTAGTCACAATTATTCCTTGTGCTTTTGCATCTAGACGCATCCATCCATCAAAATCTTTGTCGTCCTTGGCTGGACATGGTGTCGTCCCATCCACCACACAAAATGCATTGATCGCTTTTAATAAAACTTTTATTTGAAATTTCCATGTTGCCCAATTTCTAGCACCTTCTAACTTTATCGTTGACATATTTCCTATTATATTTTCCACTTCCATTTTTCGTTATTATTTGCTTAACCGCAACTGTATTATTGGTATTATTGCTTAACCGCAACCGTATTATTGCTTAACCGCAACCACAATGTATTTGTTTTATTATTTGCTTGACCGCAACCACACTGTATGTGTCTTATTATTTGCTTGACCACAAATTATTTGCTTGACCGCAACAAATATTTTTTTAGGAACTGCACTAATCTCACTAATCCTTTTTAACGTAAACTGGGCCCATAACCAGTTGTTAAAATTTCAATAAAAGGATTTTAAAATATAAATTTTGTATTTTATTTCAAAAAAATTAGTGCATACATTTTTCCTTTTTACATAATAATCAACTTTTTATTAAACAGTTTCAACTGTTTTTTTAATTTACATCACCTTCTTGTATTATAAAATATATTTTCAATTATTATTATTATTAAATTCTAAGGACTCTATGACAATAAATAAAAAATATAGTGTTGCCATTTACATTTTACAACAGTGTTTTATATAATTACGAGTTTTTACTTTTATTAACTTTACGCGCCTTCTTTTTGAGTTTGTCATACAAAAAACCGTTTCAGTAATCAGTTCACGTACTAGTACATTTTAAAACATGCGCAAAAATGTGATTCATGAACTAATCCAAGCATGGTACAAGCCAGTATATGTACCGTACAAAAATTGTTTGTTGGAACAAAGCTACAGTTTTTGACGTTTTTGACAATTGAGAGGCCGTAATAAAAAATTAGTTAAGATAAAATTTCTATAATTTTCAGATTTATTTCAGCTGACCATGGATTTCACTACTTAAATCATACACTGATTTTATCAATACCTAATCACAACGTAACCAACAAAATCATTGATATCAAGGACTGATGCCACGGAGACTAATTGATGCAACCAATTTGTTGTGGTACTCTGGTTTCGCTTTCTGGAACGCTGTTGAAGTACCCAACTTTCCAAGTTTGTTGAAATAAAAAGATAGTTTTTTTTTTCTTTTTTAACAACAATTTATTAACAGTTTATGAGGTATTAACAATGATTAAACACAATGAATATTTGTTCCAAGTTCAAATCGTAACTCAATGTATTGCCCACTTGACTGATTTGATACTGTTCCCCGTTTGATTCTCCACTGTTCGTTCCACACTGGCTCTCTAACCGTCTCCACACAACTGATCTGCTCAACTGATTATTCACAACTGATCGCCAGCCTCGTCTGCCATCGCCTTTTATATCCGTCTGGTGATGACGTGTTGTTGTTGTCTTTTTTTCAGGATGAGAGTCTTCTAGCTGGTTCTCGGCGGTTCTAGAAGGTTCCACCACGATATGAAAGAAAAAAAAGGAAGATATTAAAAAAAAATGGGGTAGACCGTCGTTGCCGGTGGGGTTTGAACCCGGGCCCTTAGTAGTGGCGAGCCGACCACATCGCCACCGTGCTACCGGACTGTGGTGATGATGGTGCCTGGTGTAGAAGGCTTGTGTAGGCGGTACGGGTTCTGGCTACAGTGGTCTTCTGTAATGACCGTACGCAATGTGGATACAGTAGAGTTCCGACATCATCCCCTCCAAAGACATTGCGTACGGCCGTTCCGACTGCCCTCATCTGGGTCGCAAGTTGTATCGCTGGTGATTTGTCCTGTCCCCCTGCTCTGGTACCGGCTGCTCGGCTCTTTCCTCAACTCTTTGGTCCTCCCTTGTAGTTGTGGGCCGCTCCCCGAGTTCGGACCCCTCGGTTTCTTCTCCGATTCTTATATTGGCAGGTTTGAGTAGGCTCCTGTGTACTTTAGTAGTGGGCTCGGTGTTCAGTATGTAGACACCAGCAGGTAAAACTTGTTGCACCTTGTACGGTCCCTTCCATCTTGGCGCCAGTCCCGCATGTGTCCCTTCGAGCTTGTTACTTAAAATATGGTTACGAACCCATACTGAGTCACCTGGGTGGTACTACTGTGGGCCCTCTTCTTCGTCGTTCAGCTCGGCTTGTGTTTGTAGTGACTGTGTGGCTTGCTGGATAGCGGTCTGGCGGGCTTCTTCTTGTTGTTGGACCTACTCTCCCATTGGTTGTGCGTCCTGATCTTCTTGTGCTAGCTGCCAGTCCCCGGATCTCTTCATTTCCGCCCCCAACAGTAGTTGAGCTGGGGTGAATCCGGCTGCCTGGCTCCGTCGATTCCGTAATGCGAAGAGGGACTTGGCGAGTTGTTGGTCCCATTATCGGTGTTCCCCTGTTAGTAGGTGGAGTCGTAGTAGCTTCTTCAGCTCCTGATTTTGTCGTTCCACCGGATTGGCTCGAGGGTGGTAGATTGGGGTGGTCCAGTGTTCGGTCTTCCATCGCATGGTGGCCTGAGTCCATTCCCTGGACCTGAACTGGGGCCCGTTATCACTCAGGATGACTCGTGGATATCCGAAGCGACTGAATACCTCCTCCTCCAGGATTTTAACTATCTTCATGGTAGTGGTGGCTCCCATGGGGAAAGCTTCGACCCATTTCGTAAACAAGTCGGTGGTGACCAGGATGTGGGTCTTCCCTCGGGACGTGCGTGGATATGGTCCCATGATGTCAATGCTGATAATCTCCCAGGGTCTCGTAGGTCTCCGGTTGCGCATCCCCCGCGGCGGTGGACGATTGGTCGGTTTGACCCTGGCACAGGTTTCACAGGACCGCACATACCGCCGAATATTATCCTTGATCCCGTACCAGTAGACGCGGGCTCGTATCTGTCGGTAGGTTTCTTTCCAACCGGGGTGGGCGGCCTCTTCGCTGTCGTGGTACCTTTGTAAGAAAGTGAGCCCTTTTTTTCCTGGTACGACTGGTACTTCTTCTTGTTCCGGAACAGAGTGGTACCACAGTAGTTTGTCGGCTACTGTGTAGTTGTTCCGGGTTCGGAACAGTCGACGTTGGAGCCCCCTCCTGATTGGGTCGCCGTCCGAGAGGTACCTTCGGATGGCGTTGATGTCTGGGTCCTGGTTCTGCCATCTCTGAATGCCTTCAAGGGTACGTGTCGGTGTCTGTGCTAGATTCATCGTGATTGGTGCCTTGATGTTAGTTTGATTGGGTGACCATTTGGGGATGTCGGGATCGGCTTCTTCACTGCTTTCTGGGCCGGCTGGAGTCCGAGATAGCGAATCGGCGGCTTCGTTCACCCTCCCTGGTATGTGTTGTATTTCGAAGTCGTATGCCCCTAATTCGACCGACCATCGTGCTAGCTTCCCTCGAGTGTCCCTTGATTTGTTCAGCCATTGGAGAGCGGAATGGTCGGTATACAGTTTGAAGTGCCGTCCCTCCAGGTACCCCCGGAACTTCCTGAGTGCCCAGATTATGGCGAGGCATTCTCTTTCACTCACGGAGTACCTCTGCTCGGTGGGGTTGAGTTTTTTTACTGGCGTACTCGATTATTCTTCGTGTTTGTCCGTTGTCGTCCCACTGGAACAAGACTGCCCCCAGTCCGATGTTGCTTGCGTCTGTATTGAGGCAGAACTCTCTGGAGAAGTCCGGATGTGCTAGTTTCGGTGCTGCGACGATCGCTGCCTTCAGTCCTTCGAAGGCTCTTTGGTGGACCGGCGACCAGCGCCACTTTTCGTTCTTTTTGAGGGTGTTTGTCAGAGGAGCTGTTATTTCCTCATAGTGTGGGACGAAACCCCTGTACCAACCACATAGTCCCAGGAACTGTCGGAGCTGTTTTTTTGTTTTCGGGACTTCGTATTTGTTGATGGCCTCGTTTTTCTCCTCTTCTCGGTCGATGCCGTCGCTACTTAGCATGTGACCGAGGTAGCGGACTCTTGAGCTGCCTATCGTACACTTGCTGGGTTTGCAGGTGAGGCCGTGTTGTTCCAATCGTTCCAGTACCAGCTCGAGATGACGTAGGTGTTCCTCTAATGTATTGCTGTACACCAAGATGTCATCCAAGTACACTTGACAGAAGTCCTCTATGTAGCCAGTGAGCATTTCATTCATTAGACTTTGAAAGGTGCTTGGTGCTCCCTTGAGTCCAAACGGCATGACTCGAAACTGATAGAGTCCACGGGACGTGGTAAATGCCGTATACTCCTTGGATGCGGGATCCATTTCGATCTGCCAGTATCCGGATTGTAGGTCCAGGGTGGAAAATATGGTGGCCCCGTTTACTTTTCGAAGCATCTCCTGTAGATTGGGAATAGGGAAAGCGTTGCCCATTGTCCGTTCGTTCAGCTTCCTGTAGTCGATACACAAGCGGTACGACTGGTCTTTCTTTTTGGTGAGGACTACAGGAGCTGCCCAAGAAGAGGTTGACGGCTCGATGATTCCTTCTTCTTCCATGTCTCCCAGTAGTTTATCCAGTGCCCTCTGTTTTCTGGGTTGTAAGTGTAAGGTCGCAGTTTAATGGGGGTGTCGTCAGTCAGGGTTATTCTATGGGTGACGGTCCTCGTTCTCCCGGTGCTGTGGGAGAAAACCTTGGGGTGTCGTTCTATGACTGCCTTTAGTCTTTCCTGGTTCTGCGCTGGTGACTGGATCTGCACCTCGTCCAGGATTTCCTTAGGGACCGTCATGTCAGACTCCTTGCCCTTTGGTCTCTCCATGCGACGCGGATCCGTTCCCTGTTCCCGACGTATATTAGTCCGCTTTGGTCGTCTCATTGTCGTCGTGGAGCGGGTTTCGGTCTTTCCGTATTTCTAGATGGTTGGCTGTTTCGGGCCGATTCTTCGTCCAGGAGTCGCACGGTGTTACGCAGTTCCTCTAGCGTTGTGGGTCTTGCGATTTTTACCAGTGGGCGAACGCTGTCCCTCAGGAGGGGTAGGATGACCGGTATCACGTCGTCAATGTTCCTAGTAGGGTGGATCCGTCGGAAAAGTTGTACCTTGAAGTTGACGAATCTTCATCCCGGTAGGTTGGGTTGTGGTCATCAACTGGTGTTCGGCCTGGGCTACCTTTCCCATTCCGTTAAAATAGCTCTCCAATTGCCATTTCAACTCATCGTACGAGTAGCCTAGCCCTTTAATCATTGTGGCCCATTCTCTGGCGGGACCCGTCAGCTTTTTGCTCACTATCTCAATCCAGCAGTCCGTGGGTAGGAGGCTCTGCTCCAGCAATGCGGTGGCTCGCTTCGTGAAGGTGGTTGGGTCCTCCACTGGCCTTCCCCCGAACTCCGGCAGGACTGAGAGCAGAGTGGCGGTGTCGATAGCGGGTTGAGACACGGTGGCTATCGTGGTTCTCTGGGAGCCATGTTGAATCTTGCTTAGCTGTTCGACTTGGCGGTGTTTCAATTCTTCCATTTCTTTTGTCACTTTATCGTACTTCTCCTGTAGGGCCTCGATGTGTTTGGTCATACTGGAGTGATTATTGTGAACCTCGCCCTCCAGGTGTTGGATCGTGGTTTTGACTGTGCTCACATTCCCTTCTAGTTGGCCCATCCTCTCCATGCACTGGTTCCTGAGGCCTGCTAGGCTTTCTTGGAGACGGACCTCGGTGTTTCGGCAGTGGGTGCTGATCCGGTTCGCCATTCGCTCTTCCATTTCCGTCATTTGTTGGCCCTGGGTCGTCATCTGGTTCATTATAGTTTCGAACATTCGTTGTACTGTTTGAGCCGAATAGTCCCCGCCGGGGTCGGACATCGCGCTATGCTTGCGTATGGGAGTGGAAGCTGCTCCCGCTGCGGCGAGGTCTGATGTCGTTCTACGGTGCTGTTCCAACCGTGCCTCCATTTCTTCACGAGTACCTTCCGCGTCCAGTCCTTCGGACAGCAGCATTTCGCGAAGGTGAGCCATTGGAATTTTCCTGGTGGACATTTTTCCTTTTTCTCCAAGTCCCTGCTCGGGCGCCAATGTTGTGGTACTCTGGTTTCGCTTTCTGGAACGCTGTTGAAGTACTCAACTTTCCAAGTTTGTTGAAATAAAAAGATAGTTTGTTTTTTTCTTTTTTAACAACAATTTATTAACAGTTTATGAGGTATTAACAATGATTAAACATAATGAATATTTGTTCCAAGTTCAAATCGTAACTCAATGTATTGCCCACTTGACTGATTTGATACTGTTCCCCGTTTGATTCTCCACTGTTCGTTCCACACTGGCTCTCTAACCGTCTCCGCACAACTGATCTGCTCAACTGATTATTCACAACTGATCTCCAGCCTCGTCTGCCATCGCCTTTTATATCCGTCTGGTGATGACGTGTTGTTGTTGTCTTTTTTTCAGGATGAGAGTCTTCTAGCTGGTTCTCGGCGGTTCTAGAAGGTTCCACCACGATATGAAAGAAAAAAAGGAAGATATTAAAAAAAAATGGGGTAGACCGTCGTTGCCGGTGGGGTTTGAACCCGGGCCCTTAGTAGTGGCGAGCCGACCACATCGCCACCGTGCTACCGGACTGTGGTGATGATGGTGCCTGGTGTAGAAGGCTTGTGTAGGCGGTACGGGTGCTGGCTACAGTGGTCTTCTGTAATGACCGTACGCAATGTGGATACAGTAGAGTTCCGACAAATTCAATAAATTATTTTTATTTTCAGTGGATTTTCAAACCTGCTGTTATTGGATGGAGAGTTAAAGATTACAAATTGGATAAGCGTAACAACTCAAAAATTATCTATAATGAATGCTGGCTGAAGACGACAAATTACAAAATTAGGGACCGAGCTTGACGACATTATTGCCACCTGGTGTCAGATTTAGAGAAGCATTTCGGGCATGACATAGATATAAATAACTATTTTTAAATATTTTGGATATCATGTCTATAATGTTATTAAATGTCAAATTAAATTTTTTTAATATTTAAAATGCCTAAAATGCTCTTGCTCATTGTATTATCAATTAATGCTATTAGTATGATTAATATCAGTATGAACTTCATAATAAGATATTGTTGTATTAAAAGTTGTTCCAATTTTCTTAGTAAAAGTAAGTATAAACGTTTTGCTGATGTGATTGTGTTGGTATTGCAAAACTGCAGATTTAGAATTTGCAAAACTGCGCACAAACAACTGTACCATAACAGAATCAGAGAATTAACATAGCATTATAATATAATATCCCAGTAACAATAAAGTCATAATAGTAGTTGTCATACAGAAGAATGTTTCGAAGAATCTACCAATCCAAATTATGTGTAATTTAAGCAACATAGATAGAATAAAAATGTACAGAAATTGTTAAAGATTCCCTTAATTATAGTGTATTTCACTTTATATAGAATAGTGACTTTAATTTTAACATAGTTGGTAACACTGACTACTCTGTGTTTATAGTAGAAGTAGGCTGACTCACTAGTATAAAAAAAAACAATATAGTAATATCAACAACCGCCATTGTACTGAAAACATATTTTGTACTTTTATTATTTAATAATAATCAGTATTTATTACAATTTACAACAGAATATTTCTCAATATATTCTCAACCTCACCTCATCAGGTTATGGGCCCAGGTCGACGTTAAAATTGCAGAAAATTCTCAGTGTGTTGTAAATTGTATGGTGAAAAAGTATAAAATATATACAATGACAGATATTAACGCAGGAAGCGTCGCACAAATCAGTAAATTCACTGGTGAAAATTACAACCAATGGAAATTTCAAGTGAAATGTGTGCTTCGCGCAAAAGGTTTGCTCAATATAGCAACAGGAGATATACCAAAACCAGTTGATGCCGATGAAATCAAGAAATGGGATAAAGATGACGCTACAGCCATGTGTTCGATAACATCAGCCTTAGATTTAAAACAAATATGTTTGATTGAAAACTGTGTAACTTCAAAGGAGGTATTCGACAAACTTGATGCTATTTATGAACAAAAGTCTGAAACGAATAAAATACTCGTTCATGAAAGGTTTTACACTTATAAAATGGAACCGACAGACTCAGTAGCTCAATTTATTTCAAAAGTAGAAATTTTAGCTCAACAGATCAAGAATTCAGGTGATACCATAAGCGACACAGCCATCGTAACAAAAATACTTTCGTCATTGCCCACAAAATACAGTACATTTCGGCAAGCTTGGTTATCAATGGAAGCATCGAAGCAAACAGCAGCTAACTTAACAGCTAGATTAATTGATGAAGAGAACAGTCTGACGAGCAAAGAAATACAAGAAAATGCTCTCGTCGCCAAAAGCAAAAATAGCATATTTAAGAAAAATTCAGCTGTCAGATGTTTCAATAAAATTGTAACAAAAGGGGACATTATGCTAAAGAATGTCGCGCTCCGAAGAAGACAAAACCAAAGTCAGAACAGAAGGAAAATCCTCAAGAAAGTGCTTTCATTATAGAAAATAGTGAAGAAATAGAAGCGCTGATAATAAACAGTGACACCACTTGGATTCTAGATAGTGGAGCTTCACGTCACATGACTCCCAATCGAGAGTTCTTTGCAACATTTAAAGAAACAAATGGTGCAACAGTTAAACTTGGAAATAATGAAACACTACAAGTCGAAGGAATTGGAACTATCTATATCGACAAGTGGATCGACGGAAAATGGTATAGTGGTTCCTTGGAAGAAGTGTGGTACATTCCGGGTTTAAGAAGAAACTTGTTCTCAGAGGGTGCTGTCACAAAGAAGGGATTCTCAATCAGCAAAAATGATACGAAAGCAAAAATAACGAAAGATGGGCAAATAGTGGGACTTGCCATCCGTGATGAAAATAATCTTTACAAGTTACTGATCCGAGTAAGATTAGCAAATAACGAAGTAAATTCAGTGACAACTGGAACATTAAAAGAATGGCATGAAAGACTTGGACATTTAAACATTAAGTCATTAAAAGAGTTATTTTTGAAAGATACATTTAACAATGTGAAATTAACCAAAAACGAAGATTTTTTCTGTGAAGCGTGCGTGTATGCCAAACAGCACAAATTAAAATTCGCACCAACTACTGTTCGTGACATAAAACCAGGTGAACAAATATACAGTGACGTAAGCGGACCGATGAGTGTAGAATCGATAGGCGGAGCATGGTATTCCATTCTGTTCAAAGATCACAGAACTGGATATTGTGAGGTTAGATTTATCAAACATAAATCTGACGTCTACGATTGTTTTCGCGAATACGTAAACATGTGTGAGAAGAAATTTGGTCACAAAATAAAGACAGTCAGAACAGATAATGGAACCGAATTCGTTAATAGTAGATTGAGAGAATATTTTCATTCCAAAGGAATCGTCATGGAACACACAGGTATTTACACCCCTCAACAGAACGGTAAATGTGAAAGACAAAACAGAACCATAATGGAAAGTGCTAGAGCTCTGTTGTACACAAAAGATTTACCCAAACAGTTATGGGCCGAAGCTGTGAATACGGCAGTTTATCTAAGAAACAGAATATCAAACAATGATGGTAAATCCCCATTTGAACTGTGGACAGGTAAGAAACCAACACTTGATCACTTAAGAGTTTTTGGTTCAGAAGCTTATCTGTTAATCGATGAAAATTTAAGAAGAAAACTCGATAAGAAGAGTGAAAAACTTATCCTCGTAGGCTACGAAGGAAATTCTATAAATTACAGACTTTATAATCCTGAAACCAAGAAAATCAAAGTCTCGAGGCACGTAATTTTTAACGAAAACAAGACCATAGAGTTCAGAAAAAATTTTGTTTTACAAAACATAGACAATGAAAACGAAATAACCATGGATGTTTCAAATCAAGACAATCCAGAACAGGAACATGATATGGAAAATGTTGATTACGAAATAAGCTCAGAAGGAATGAATGAAAATAGTTCGGAAAATGAGGAAGAGTCAAACAAAAATAGGTATAATCTACGAAAAAGACAAACAATTAAAATACCTGCTAAGTTAAATGAATTTATTGTAAACGAAGCAAATTACACTGGAATTAACATACCAAATTCATACGAAGAAGCGATGAAAAGTAAGGAGAAGGAACAATGGAAAGCAGCAATTCAAGAAGAATTAGAGAGTTTGGAATCAAACAAAACATGGGAGTATGTACACTTGCCCAACAATCGAAAAACCATTGGCTCCAAATGGGTTTTCAAAATCAAACCTTCTTCGAAAGAGAAACCATTGAAATTTAAAGCAAGGTTATGTGCGAAAGGCTTTGCACAATTAGAAGGAATAGATTACAAAGAAACCTTTGCTCCAACAACAAGGTACGATAGCATAAGACTTCTATTGGCCCTTGCAGCTCGTTACAAAATGAAAATTTCACAATTCGACATAAAGACTGCTTTTCTTTATGGTGATTTAGAAGAAGAAATATATATATATATATATTATATATATATATATATATATATATATATATATATATATATATATATATATATATATATATATATATATACATATATATATATATATATATATATATATATATATATATATATATATATATATATATATATATATATATATATATATATATATATATATATATATATATATATATATACAGTCGAATACCCGTTATAAGACTGCCTCTTATAAGACTCTTCCCCTCAATTAACATTTTCCAACTTCTCCCACTTAATCACTTTTTCGAGTTTTGTGCCAGACCATTCCTTTGCAGGTCATAAATTATCCTGTCAAAATTGCCGAAAAAACGTATCACCATTCGTTAGAAGCGGCACATAATTTATCTATTTTTCATAAATAAATTTATAATTTTTTTCTAAATTCGCTCTATAGTTTCTGTGGCAGGAACTAAAGAGGTACACTACGAATATATTTAGTTTTGAAAACAATAAAATTTCATATAAATAACATAGTCGCTCAATTTAAATTTGTAACATCGCTCGCGCGACGAACGAACACAGTTTAATTTGATCAACTGCATCTGTCTTATGTAAACAGCTACCTGACGAAAAAATTTTTTTCCATACACTGAAACTATAAATCAACCTGTCAAAAAATTGAATTGTTGAAAAAACATATATGAGAGGAGCGTGTCTTGTAAATTTTTATTAGGAGATATTTCTTGTATAAAGATACAGATAAATTAAAACTATTACATAATTCGATTTCACCACTGTGTTGGTCATCGAAAAGATGCTTGAACAGCGAAATCTGGCAAAAGTTCTAGAATATTCTTTCAATAATCAGAAAAGATATAAAAAATCCTTAATCAATGGATTGACCAACGAATAAGTAACCAAGTACCGATATTTAGAAAAAGTTCGAGAATATTCTTTTTGGAAATTAGAAAAAATATTGAATATCTGATTTCACCACCAAATTTTTCATCGAAAAGCGATCAATTAACGGAATTCGGCAAAAGTTCGAGAATATTCTATTCGGAAAATAGAAAATATATCCAAAAACCGACTTCACCATTGGTTTGAGCATGAAAAAAGTATCCAAATAGCAGAATTCGTAAAAAGTTCTAGAATATTCTTTTTGGAAATCAGAAAAATTATTGAAAATTTGGCATCACCATTAGACTGTTCATCAAAAAAGTGACCAAAAAATGAAATTCGGCAAAAGTTCTAGAATATTCTATGTGAAAATCAGATAAGATATCCGAAACTTGATTTCACCATCGAATTAGTTATTTAAAAAGGATCCATGTACCGAAATTTAACGAAAGTTCGAGAATGTTCTATCTGGAAATCAGCAAAGATTACGAAAAATTTACTTCACCATTTGTTTAGTCATCGAAAAACAAATTGAATACAAAAAGATTGAAAAGATTTGACAAAAGTTTCTATTCGAAAATTAATAAAGATGTCGAAAAACCAATATCACTATTAGAAGAATTATTGAAATAAAAGCTAAATAAAGATATTTAACAAAAGTTTTAGAATGTTCTGTTCGAGAACTAGCAAAGATAACGAATTATTTATCAAAAGCTGGTTATAATTGATGAATTTAGGCTCCATTAGTCACATTGATTCGGTCAACGATAGTGTATTTTTTAAAAAATGACAAATCGTTAACTTTCGCTATCGAAAACTTTAATCGTAAATATCTCCTAAACGGTGCGTCGTAGCTCAAAAATAACGAAATTTTTGAAGGCTTAAGCGAAGCAAGTTGTGGGTATTCCGAACGTATTGCGAATGTCAAAACCTACTTTTCGTTATCGAAAATTATCGATACCGCATAACATGTCATAAATTGGTTATAACTAGTTAATTTAGGCTCTGTTTGTCCCATTGACCTGGTCAGATACAGAACAATTTTTAAAAAACTACTTTTCGTTAATTTTCGCTATCGAAAACTTTAATCGTAAATATTTCCTAAACGGTGCGTCGTAGCTCAAAAATAACGAAATTTTTGAAGGCTTAAGCGAAGCAAGTTGTGGGTATTTTGAACGTATTGCGACTGTCAAAACCTACTTTTCGTAATCGAAAATTATCGATATCGAAAATAACGATATTTCCAAAATGGATGATATAAGGAAGGGTAGTATTCTTTCAAATATATAACATCTACTATAAATTTTCGTTATGAAAATCTTTCGATCGAAAACAGATTGCAAATAATATAAATAAGTATATGTACGGATGTACCAAGTGGTACCATTAATGATGCGTCGCATTGAATTGATAAATTGATTGTGAGTATGGATTCATAGGTATAGGTAAGATATGTAGGTAGTCAGAAGTGGTAGAACGCGTTCTACATACGTATTCACTTACAGAATATCGACCCTTGCATCTTTAACGTTATCAATAGCAATCGTAGACATTACGTTGTATGTGGCTGTATCAATATTAAAAAATACTAATTGTGAACTTCTTAATAAACAATTTCCTATTGTTGTAAAATAGTATAAAAATTTGTAGGATACAGCATCTGTTTGTACTATTATGTCAAAAAAGCGAGCTACCCTTCACTGAAAGTGAACCATTTATCTTGCGTAAACCTAATAATAACTTAAATAATGAAATTACTATAAATTTTGAAGTTACAATTTACTATCATTTTTGGTCCCCCATACCTGTTTTTACGCTCCTGGAGATAATTTAATTTTGACAGGATAATTTATGACTTACACTATCCATTAAAGACTATAAGATAAGGAGTGATCGAGCGACAAAATTAAGTGCGCGGTAGTGAGGGCATTAAAATTCTGAGAAAAATTTCCCCTACGTCCCCTAGACTAGTCTTATAACGGGTATTCGACTGTATATATATATATATATATATATATATATATATATATATATATATATATATATATATATATATATATATATATATATATATATATATATATATTATATATATATATATATATATATATATATATATTATATATATATATATATATATATATATATATATATATATATATATATATATATATATATATATATATATATATATATATATATATATATATATATATATATATAGGTGTAAAAGTTAATGAGGGACTAGTATGCAAACTCAATAGATCCCTTTATGGCTTGAAGCAGTCTCCACGTTGTTGGAATTCCAAATTCAATGATCATATAAAAGGTATTGGCCTTGAACAATGCGAATCTGATAAATGTGTTTATGTGGGGGGAAATAGACAATGAAAGAGTCATTCTTGTCTTATATGTCGACGATGGACTCATATTTTCCAAAAATGAATCCATACTCAAGAAAGTATTGAAATTACTGGAGATGAAATTCAAAATCACTCATCATAAACCAGATATTTTTGTGGGACTAGAAATCAAAAGCAACGAAGATTCATCATGCATCTCGATAAATGTAAGTACGTTTATTCAACATGTTATTAAACGTTTTGGGCTTACAGATGCAAACGGGCTGAAGATCCCAGCAGATCCAAATGTATGCCTGACAGATCCACAGCATGAACCCAGTGAAGAAACAGTACCGTATAAAGAACTAATCGGATCACTTATCTTCATTGCTACCACCTGTCGACCAGACATTTCATATATCACTAATGTACTAAGTAGATATATGAATAACTACAGTAAAATTCATTGGAATGCGGCAAAGAGGGTGGTCAGATATCTTAAAGAAACAATTGACCTAGGCATCGTGTATGACTCATCCGAAACACTAGTTATTAAAGGCTATTCCGATTCAGATTTTGCCAGCGATCTAGAAAGCCGAAGATCCATAACTGGATACGTATTTACTCTTAATGGAAGTGTCATCACGTGGAAATCACAGCGGCAGAGAAATGTAACTACATCAACCACAGAAGCGGAATACGTAGTTGCCTCAGAAGCCAGTAAAGAAGCTGTGTGGTTAAAACAAATGCTCAGTGAATTAAAAGAAAGTGTAGGTCAAATTAGTTTATATGTGGACAATCAAAGTGCGATAAAATTAATAAAAAACCCAGTGTTTCATCACCGCACAAAACATGTAGACTTAAGATACCATTTCATACGAGAAAAATATGAAAATGGAGTGCTTGCAATTGATTACATTCAAAGTGAAATGCAATTAGCAGACATTTGTACAAAAGCATTACTTTTTAGTGTTTTCAAAAATTTAATCGAATTAATGAACTTGAAATCGTTAAAGTGAAGTGTTTACCAATAAAATAAGGGAATCTTTCATGGGAGTGTTAAAGTAAAGATTCCCTTAATTATAGTGTATTTCACTTTATATAGAATAGTGACTTTAATTCTAACATAGTTGGTAACACTGACTACTCTGTGTTTATAGTAGAAGTAGGCTGACTCACTAGTATAAAAAAAACAATATAGTAATATCAACAACCGCCATTGTACTGAAAACATATTTTGTACTTTTATTATTTAATAATAATCAGTATTTATTACAATTTACAACAGAATATTTCTCAATATATTCTCAACCTCACCTCATCAGAAATGCAAGTTAATATTAACGTGAAGAAAACAAATTCAATCTGTGAGGCTAACATTAAAATTACCTCAAAAAATAAAATGAAAGATGCAAGTTATGATCCATATGTTATTAATTCCGAAACGAAGCTTTTATTCAGGTTTTCATGAGCTAAAGTCTAAAAAAAAGAAAAAAAAATATAATAATATAATGGGTGTTACCAATGGCGTGTTTAAATTAAATTCCATTCCCCACCATCGGCATTTCTTCACATGTTTGCTCTAAAATATTAGTTATAAAAAACGTTTCTTGAGAATAGGCATTTATTTAGACCCAAACTCTTACTTTCCTAAGAACTTTTATTATTTGTGATACAACTCTGAATAGTCTGTTTTCCATCAAGTTGCTTTCTATTGAAGAATTCAGTCGCGTTTGAGTCGTAGTATTACGGAGGTATTTACAAATCCTAAAGAATTTTTGAGGAGAAATTGAGTAGCCTTAAAGGGCATTCAGATTTACAATTAGTCTTTACTTTTCATTATTTTTTATTAAAGAAATGCTTGCAGCCCCTACAATTTTACCTTCCTGGGCTGTAACTCAGTCAGTCCATAGGTAATATGTCCCTAGATATTACATGTAATGTGTAGAATTGTTTTTTAAATGCTCTTACAGAAAGTAAAAAGTTAATAAGTTTCCAAAAAGACAAGATTGTTCATTATAGCGTAAAAGCCCCGTTTGTGGAACGCGATCCAATAGAAAAATTGTTTTGACATTTATATCTTAATGAAGTTATTTCTGAAAGAAACGTCTGATAACAAAAATTATTATTAATAGAATGATTGTTTTTCAATTTAAATTCATCTCACATTTAATGTTTCTTTACTTAATTAAAGAAATACATATATATATATATATATATATATATATATATATATATATATATATATATATATATATATATATATATATATATATATTAAACAGTTTTTGCTGAATGTGTCTCTTTTGCGTTTGATCAATGCTTATTTATAGAAACACATGCCTTATAAATTTCAACATTTTCCAGTTAATTAAATTAACTGGAAATTAACAAAAGTAAATTATTTTATTTTTGGATGGCTGTGATATGTATGCTAGAATCATCGTATCACATCGTATACATACCTTCACCCTTCTCTCAAGAACATGGAAAGTGAGACAGGAATATACAAATATCTCCAAAGTAAGACAGAAACGCTTATAAACAAGTGTAATGTTCTTAAAAGTAAGATCAAGACACTTTGGCTAGGTGTGTTTCGAATGCTCCCAATTCGAGATATGCAATATTAGTAAACTTGCATTTGCAAACTTTGGTCAATAGATGTCAGCTCAAATATTGATTTTATTCTAATTTGACATATACGTAATGTATTGTTTTATTATTGATTTTCGATAAAGAAGAAAATTATTTGGAGTTTTGTTTACCTATAAGAGATCGTATTTGTGTGATTATTTCATAATCACGCTACAATTCCCCCCTTCGAAGATGAAAGCCAACTGCGGAGTGAGGATGTTGGCGGGCTTTCAAGCTGGCTTCAGGAAACGAACGTGACTTCTAGAAATTTCACCCGTTTGTGCGTGTTGTAGTAAAACTGTTGAGTTTTTCAAATAGTTGAGTTTTTAATATTCGGTATGGTCCTTGAAAACGTCGTAAAAATTTTGATTCCTCATCTATACTGTGTTGGTGCTATAGTATTTTCTTGTACACGTATTGATTTATGGTAAATTTTGAAGTATTTGGTAAATTAGCGGTAACGTTTTTAATGCGTTGGTGTGCCTTTATTACAACATGTTGGATTTGATCTGGCGTTGGTTTGTCGGTTTGTAATATTTGTACCAATTCAGCAGATATGTCAAAAGGCGTTTGCATTTGGCGGCTTAGAAAAACTTGTGCTGGTGTTGCATTGATTGCTGAATTGTAAGAGTTGTTTATGTTAAATACAGCATATTTTAAGAAGATATTCCAGTTTGCATGGTTTGCGGAATATTGTGCAATTAGTGTAGCTAAATTTGATTTAATGTTTCGGATACTTCTTTCAGCTACGTTTGCCCTTGGGTTGTATGGCGACGTATAGATTTGTCGGATTGATCTTTGTAAACAGAAGTTGTTGTAGATTTCCGAGTGAAAGATACTTGCGTTGTCACTGGTAATTTCGGCGACATACTCGAAGGTAGTGAATACGTCTACTAAAATAGTAACGACGACTTTAGCTGATATTTTCTTTGTAGGTCTGACAATCGTCCAACGGCTGTATGCGTCTGTAAGAATGAAGAGAAACCTGTAGTCTCTATCTTCTGGGGAGCCACGTGTACGAATTACAGGGCCTGCAAAGTCTATGAAAATTCTTTGCCATATTTTTTGAGGTGGTTCACTTTGAAAGGCGATATCGTAATTTTGGTAATTTGGTTTGTACTCTTTACAAATTTTACAATTTTTAACATAATTTACAACTACTTTGTATAAATTTGGATAATAAAATTTTTGAGCTATTTTGCGATATGTACAAGTAACGCCTGAGTGGGCACCTGCATAAGCACTTTTGTAATAAACTAATTTTTAAGAAACATCTCAACATATGTTCCCATTTGAAAAAAATTTTTTCTATTCCAAAAAAACCGTAAGTCCTAGAAGTCTGGAACAATTTTTCGTGAATGGCCCCCTCTATTTTGAATATTTTTTGTATAAACCTTTTTTCGATTAGATGCATATTTTAGGAATAAATCGAATGTCAACTCCTGAAAAACTCACACGGTATATATATATATATATATATATATATATATATATATATATATATATATATATATATATATATATATATATATATATATATATATTGTTACGTTTCGTAACAATTAAAGTTAGTTTTTAAAAAATTTATTTTAAGTTTAAAAATACAAAATTGTTTTACAAAGATATCACTGGTGTTACTATTGCCAGCTAGATCGAACAAAATCGGATAATTTACTGAGTTACATTATTGATAAGTAATTTAGACAAAGAGATTGCTGAATAAGCAAAAATGAGATTAATTCAAAAAGATGTAGCTTTAAAATGATATCATTACAATTCCATTGTCTTAATACATTGTATTTAATCATTTAGTAGTTTTTGATGATTAAGCTTTTGTTATTTTTAGTTACATGAAATATTAAATAATTATCTATATGAGTTCCTTATGGAATGAATTATTACTTATTGTCTACATACATTGTACAATTCTTAATATTACAAAAATATTGATTAAATGTATAAAAGTATAATATGTATTAATTAAGTATTAGAGCGGATGTGATGGTTACATAACTCCTCCCCTCTGACTTTCTGGCCTAGACCATATGAGCTTTGGTTCATTGGGGTGGCCAGACGGCAAATAATTTATTTGTGTTGTAGGTGATGAATTTTTCGATTTCCATTTATTTCTGATATATTTTATTACAATGAATATAATAAATGTTGCTATTACGATGCCGAATGCTATATATACCCCGGATATATGTAGGGTTGTTTTGGATTTGAATTCTTCTATTTCTTGTCTATTTTCGATGTGGTAGGAATTGAGTTTTTGCAGGTTGATTTTAGGTAAAAATTTTTGTTCTTTAATTTGGAGTTCGTGTAGAGGTAATATATGAAGTTGTTGTGTTTTGTTAAGTTCTTGGTTTTTGTACACGACGTTGTTTATGACAATTTCACATTGGTGAAAATAGATGAGTATTGTTCCTTTTACGAACCGTTGGTTAATACCGCAAGTAGTTGAAATTGATTGATTTTTTACGTTTTTCAATATAACGTGTTGTGGTGTTAAACGTTTGACCATTGTTTGTTCGTCGAATTCCTCGTAGATGCAACTTCCAGTTTGTCCACGAATTGCATGGTTAAAGCAGTGATCTGATGTAGGTAACTTAATTAGATCTTCTTTGTCACAGATGTAGATTTTATTTAGCCGTGAGCATTCTTTCTGTGAAAAGTAACTTACATAATTTCCGCTTAGGATATAGGGATAGGGAATTAATATAGATTTGTTTTTAGTGGGTAATGGTTCCAAAAGATTCAATTTATAAGTATCGTTTTCGAAAATAGGGATGCGAATGTTGAATATAATGTTGGTATCATTATAATAGGCTTGGAAGGTTAATAATTCGTATACTTGATGTAAGGAATTAATAGGTAAGCGTTGGGATTTTAAGATTTTATATGCATGGTCCAATTCGCCAGGAGTTAATATTAAGGTAGGAAGTACATTGAGTTTTGCCAAATTTATAGCTTGAGCTAGTTGAACCAAATGTGAATACAAGAGGTCGATATTATAAATTATATGATAAGCGTGTTGTATTGAATTTAGAAAATTTTGTTCACGATTTGTTAAACTACCAGATACTTGTGTTTTCATTGTAGAGAGAATTTTATTTATGGCATCTTGCTGAATGTTTATATGGTTTGATATGTTATTAAAACGTTCAATCATAATTTCATTGATTTTGATCTGTTTGTTATTCCCCGAAATTAAATTGTGTTGATTGATTTTTAAATTATTTATTTCTTTATTTATCGCTAACGCGTCTTCTTCGTCCATGTTACCAGTTATAGTTCTGATGATTGACCCTAAGGCACTGACAAGAGCCCGTTTTGTACGTTTTGGGTAAATTTGTTTAAAAATAGTTTTAAGTTCTTTAAATTTTAACTGAATTATGTTTTTGATAGTCGTGTTAGTCAACAGTTGATCGTCTTCGTTTAAATATTTTAGTGAATTGCCAATTTTATCTATATTTTCTCTATAATTTGTAAGGTTAATTATGTGTATAAATTTGCTAAATTCTTGATTAAATTTGGCTTGTCCTAGTTCTATAGCCACTAGTCCCGGGTTGTTCGTTAGGTCGCGTATCTCGATTTTCTGTGTCGTCACCATTGTCATTATTGTTAATATTGCCCTGTAACAAAGGTCGTCTTAATTTTTGTTTTGGGATTTTACGATTTTTATCGTCTGTTACCGTTACCTTATTATTAGTTTTTACTGTAATCTGTTTAAATTTTGGGTGTAATTTGGAATTATGTTTATTTTCTTGAAAATATGTAATTTGATTTTCGTTATAATCAATTGGGGTTTCGCGATTACTATTTAAAAGATTGATTTTACTTTCTTTTTGCTGAATTTGGTTCTGATAAGATTCACGTTGAAATTTTTCGCGTTCTTGTTGTACTATTGCTGGGTCGGCAGTTAATTTAATATCTTATTTACGTCCGAAAAATAATTCATATGGTGTACATTTAATCGCGGTATGAATTGAATTATTGTAAACAAAAATTGTATGTAGCATTTTTAAATCAGCTGAGCTAGTTTTATCAGTCGCGTGTGTGATGCGATATTTTTCAAGGATAGAAGAATGAAATCGCTCAACAGGAGAATTTGATGTTGAACTTCTAACAGCTGTTATGTGTATATTAATACTATACGTGTCACAAAATTGTCGAAAACGTATTGAGTCAAATCCTTTTTCTGAATCAACTACAATATTTTTAGGACTACCGTATTGGGATATGTATTGTGCTAGAGCCTCAAGGATATGGGATGTATTTCTTGTTTCGATTGGGTATGCTTGGCCAAAACGTGAAAATTTATCTACAATTGTTAAATATATTAATTTGTCCAAATAAAATATATCAATGTGTACAATTTCGAGTGGCTGTGACGGTGTTTCTGTTAATTCAAAATTTTGTTTTGGTGGTCGTCTGTCATATTTATTTTCGTTACACAATTTACAATTATTAACATAATAAGAAATTTTTGATCTTAAATTTGGAAAGTAATGTTCTCTTCTAATATGGTTAAAAGTTTCGTTAATTCCTGTATGTCTAAAGTCATGATACTTTTTTATTAATTCGTCTTGTTGGTCATCTTCTAAAACGTCTTCTAATAGTTTAGCTGCTCGAATAATTTTGTACTGTTTACCTTGAGAGAAATAATCAGAATATATTCTTTGAATTTTAATAAATAATTCGTCATCAGGACAGTATATAGCTAAAGTTACCTTCGGTGGAATGTTTTCTTTTATAATTGAGATTAAAATATCGTCGTCGTCAGCAGAAAGTGTAATTGTAATACGTCGACGTGTATTAAAAAGAATTTGGAATTTGCGTTTAGTTGCAGTTTGAATGTTTTCATCTTTTAATATGATTAATTGATTTTTAAAATGATTAAGGGGGTTTTCCGAGATTCTAATTAAGGAGGTATCATCCTCTGATGCACTATGTACTGTTTGTGTAGAAGTGTCTTGTGTAGAATCGTCATTAGTATGGGGGTTACTGTCAATTATAATTCGTGAGAGGGCGTCTGCGTTAGTATTTTGTCGACCTGGTTTGTGTATAATTTTGTAGTCAAATTCTTCAAGTTTAAGTCGCCATCTTACTAATTTACTGTTTGGTTCTTTAAGTGACATGAGCCATCTGAGTGGTTGATGGTCAGTAATTATGGTAAATTTTCGTCCGTATAAGTAAGGCCTGAAATATTTGGTTGCCCATACGATTGATAAAAGTTCGTTTTCTATGGTAGAGTAATGTGATTCTGAGTCGGTTAAAGTCCTAGAAGCGTAACATATTGGGTTATCTTTACCAATAGGTCCTTGGGAAAGGACTGCTCCGATTGCTACATTGCTTGCGTCCGTTGTCAAAATAAATTCTTTGTTAAAGTCTGGATAGGCAAGGATTGGGTCGTTTGTCAAGAGATCCTTACATGTTTCGAAACATTTAAGGAACTCGGGTGTATGTTTAACTGTTTCACCTTTTTTCAAACATTTGGTCATTGGTTTTGTTAACCTAGCGAAATCTTTAATAAATTTCCTGTAATATCCAAGAAGTCCCAGAAAAGATTTAATATCTTTTTGTGTTTTTGGTACAGGGAATTTCCTAATAGCAGCTACTTTATCAGGATTAGGTTTTACACCTGCTTCTGATACTATGTGTCCCAGAAAAGCTACTTTCCGTTTTAGAAATTCACTTTTGTCTAACTGAATTTTTAAATTTGCGTCCTTTAGTCTGCTAAAAACTTTATCGAGATTAATAATATGTTCTTGAAGCGAAGTGCAAAAGATAATTATATCATCCATGTATACAAGACAAATTGTACCTTGTAGATCTTTTAGAACGTTATCCATAACTCTTTGGAAAGTTGATGGAGCGTTTTTTAGTCCAAATGGCATGCGAACATGTTCGAAATGTCCATGGTCTACAGTAAAAGCAGTTTTCTCAATGTCCCTAGGATGAACTTCTATCTGATGGAAACCAGATGCTAAGTCTAGAGTAGTGAAATACATGCATTTACCAAGTTTGTCTAGTATATCTGTGATGTTTGGGATTGGATATTTATCCCCTATAGTTTTTTCGTTAAATTTCCTATAGTCCACCACTAATCGCCATTTTCGTACTCCACTTTGGTCTAGTTTTTTGGGAACTATCCAAATTGGACTACTCCAAGGAGAATAGCTTGGTCTTATGATGCCTTGATGGAGTATCTTATCAATTTTCTTCTTAACCTCATCCTTATGAACATAAGGATACCGATAAGATTTCGTATAAACGGGTAGATCATCAGTTGTTTTTATTTCATGTTTAATTTTATTCGTAAATGAAAGATCTTGACCCTCTTTATAAAAAACATCCTCATATTTACTGTAACAGAGCTGGTAATCCCACCCAGGTGACGTACTGGGGATCACCCTCTAGACGAGCGGCTGTCCAGAGGGAAGACGATGAGCGGGGGGTTTTGTCTACACGGGGTTCGACGCGAGCCTAGTAGTCGCGCTCACAGCGTACTCCTATAGGGTAGTCGTGAGGGTTTTCGGGAAAGCTAGAGAGGAAAGGGTATTCCAATAGATAAACACTAAGGGGTAAAAATTTCCAATAATAATATATCAATTTATTAAATCAAATAATAATCTACAATTATACACAGGACAAACGTTGCATCAAAGTAATTAACCCTCAACAGTAATATGGATCTAATATAATAAGATTACCTTACCTACATATATGTTTTGATTTATAATAAGGTTTCACTGTAAATCCGGGTTTACTTGTCACCAATTATCCGTTTCACTTGCAATGTTAAAAATGAATATTACAAATTCGTAAAGTCAATAGTCTTGTAAACACTAAATCGCAGGCTTTTACTATTTAATTATGAACTAAAATCGAAAACTCAATATACCTGCTTGTATCGCTAAAATGAATATTACAAATTTGTCAAGTCAATAATCTTATAAATACTAAATAGCAGGATTATAATAATGCATCATAACATAAATAGAAAGACGCGTTATTATTGCAGATAATGTTAAAAATGAATATAAAAAAAAATTGTAAAGTCAAAAAAATGTGTAATACTAACAGCATATATTATAATAATTAATCATAACAGGTAAATACTAAGACGCAGGATTTTAATAACTATTTATAAACTCAAATCGAAACTCAATATAACTACTTACACTGTTAAAAATGATTATTAAAAATTTATAACGTTAATAAAGTTAATAAACTGGTAAATACTAAATTGCAGTCTTTGAATAACTATTTATAAACTCAAATCGAACTCGACATAACTACTTACACTGTTAAAAGTGATTATTAAAAATTTATAAAGTTAATAAACTGGTAAATGCTAAAACGCAGGATTTTAATAACTATTTGTAAACTCAAATCGAATCCCGATATAATTACTTACACTGTTAAAATGTTCATTAAAAGTTTATGAAGTTAATAAAGTTAATAACTGGTAAATACTAAATTTCAGTCTTTTAATAACTATTTATAAACTTATATCGAACTCGATATAACTACTTACAATGTTAAAGATGATTATTAAAAATTTATAAAGTTATTAAACTGGTAAATACTAAATTGCAGTCTTTTAATAACTATTTATAAACTCAAATCGAACTCGATATAACTACTTACAATGTTAAAGATGATTATTAAAAATTTATAAAGTTAATAAACTGGTAAATACTAAATTGCAGTCTTTTAATAACTATTTATAAACTCAAATCGAACTCGATATAACTACTTACAATGTTAAAGATGATTATTAAAAATTTATAAAGTTAATAAACTGGTAAATACTAAATTGCAGTCTTTTAATAACTATTTATAAACTCAAATCGAACTCGATATAACTACTTACAATGTTAAAGATGATTATTAAAAATTTATAAAGTTAATAAACTGGTAAATACTAAATTGTAGTCTTTTAATAACTATTTATAAACTCAAATCGAACCCGATATAGCTGCTGACAATGTTAAAAATGATTTTTTTTTTTTCAAAAATTACAAGGTTACTAAACTGGTAAACTAAATGGCAGTCTTTTAATAATGATTTTTAAACTCCAATCGAAATTCGATATACTACTTACAATGTTACAAATGAATATTAAAAGTATAAACCACAACAAAGTCACCTACCTTTCTGATGATTAACAAGAATTCTCACCAGCCTTAATGACGGCCGGAAGGATGGGATGTATGTTCGCTGCTTTCAAACACCAAAATTTTCACAAAAAATTTCACTTACTCTACAAAATTTCCTCTCCCTTACGTATTTCTAATTCTTGATCTACTTAACCCAACTGACTAGCTACTTCAATTTACCCCGAAACAACTTTCTACAAACCCCCTAAATAATACACGCGAATCACCTCTCCACTCCTTTCAAAAAAACTCTGTTCACACTCTCTGCTCAAAACGTTCTGACCCGCTCCCATAAAATCCGTTCTTGCATTCCTTATCACGTTTGCATTTTCAATCTCTTTTTTTTATATCGGATACTTACTTACCTATACTTCCATATCTTTTTACATTCTCATATGCACCAGCATTACTTGACTCGGTTCTCGCTGATAATCAAATTCTAATAATGCGTTGTTTAGTCTGTACGCCCGGATGTGATAAGAATTGCAACAACCTCTTACTTTACTGTACTTATTTGCAATATACAGGGTGTTCACTAATATCACCCCTTCTACATTACGACAAATTTTAAACAAAGCTTGTCTTTCTTCGCTATTTAAATGTTCGGTCCTAATAAGGGATTCGATCGGGGGTAATTCCGTGTCGTTAACAGTTTGAAATTGCTTAAAGTTACAGTCAATAATTTCGTGATTTAAAATTTCTACTTTCAGTGGCTGTTCGATTAAAAATTTTTGTGCACTGTTTGTGTGATTTAAAACAGGTGCGAGTATATGCCAATCTTTAACATTGTATACGCCAGAAGGAATCGAAAATTTATTCTGAATTTTAATGTCATGTGCTAATACGTCGCCTGATTGTACGTCTGTTGGAATTTTGACTAATTGTTTACAATTTGGTTCAATTATGTGTATGCCACTTGTGATGTTGGGTTTGAACAACAATCTATTTGTAGAAAATGGTGTTATTAATCGTTTACCGGGAATATCAATTTGAGCTTGAAGTTGGTTAAGTATGTCAAGTCCAATAAGTCCGTCAAAATAACCGTGAAATCGTAAAAGAAGAAAATCTATTGTACCAGTTTGATTGAATTCACTAAAAATGGGTAATTTTGCCTTTTTTGTTACATTATATGATCCTAAAAGTGATTTAATTTTGGTAGGTTTAATTTCAGTTGTAAGGTCTGGATGAACTAATTCAGGATTAAGGGAAGAATTTGAAGAACCAGTATCAATTAAAAATTTTAAGGGTGTACAGTCATTTTGGTCAGTAATATGTATATAAGGTAAAGTAGATTCATGAAGATTTAAATCTATGTATCCAAATTGTTGTCCGAGATTAACCGAAAATTTTGATCATCGATCTCATTTTGATTATTTTGGTCTGTCTGTTCGTATTCGTCTACCAAATAACTGCCCTGGCGGAAAAAAAAATTATGAAAAACTATGATAAATTCTATAAAATGTTATGAAACTCTATGAAACAGTAAATTATTAAAAAATCATATTTATTGACAAAAAATCATAAAAAATGACAATGGCTTTAATGAAAAATTATGCATAATTCTAAAATATTATGATTATGAGTTATGAATAACTATGAAAAAATATGAATATCTATTACATCTGAATGTCTGAAAATCTATGAAAATCTCTTTTTTTAACGACAATTTCTAACAAATGATGAATTTCTCTGAAAAAGTATGATAATGAATTATAATCATAAAAGTGTCCAAAGGGCATAGCCGGGTTAGATAGGGAAATCGGCCCTTGACGCAAAATTGATTGTTCTTATAGGAAATAATACTTCTTAACCCCAGATATATTCCTGCCAAATTTCAACCCTCTGAAGCTAATAGTTTTCGAATACACAAACAGACAAAAATTTTCAAAAAAAATTTTTTTTTACGAAATTACTGAGCCGATTTATTTGAGTTTAATATATATTGTGTACCCACCTTAGGCAAAGTCATAAAAAAAAAAATTAACGTCATATCCCTTTATTATACTAATTTTTTTAAATTTTTAAATTTAAGTAAATTTTTTTTTGACACTTACGCGTTAGCGACACCCACCATTTTTTGTTCAATAATATGTCTCTTAGTACTCTACAACATATATTTTTATGGAAAAATTTTAGTTGGTAGAACATAGTAATATTTCAATACAAATGCATACCATGTTAGGTACTACATATATTACTTATGTATAAGAAGGGCTATAAAGTAAAATATCTACCCTATTTCTAAAATAATACAAATACATACGTTCATAACTACGATAAACTAGTTTAAACTTACTCAAGTCCAACATTTTCTGACGTTTGTCTTTTTTTATTAATAAAACAAAATGGATATTGATTTCTCTTTTGTTAGAGTTGTTTTCTTTGTAAGACGTCAAGTGAAACTTTATTAGCTCATACACCACGTATTACGACGTCAACAATTTCATACAAAGTTTATTAGTTGTCAAAATAATATACCAGTTGGTAATTTCGTTATAACTCCCCATGACCCGTCATCGTGTTAACAAAAGAAGACGTTTGTCTAAGCTTGTTTGTCGTTGTTATGAACGTATGTAATTTTATTACAGAAAACATCCACTTTCTGCACCTCCTTAAGAAGTGCAACAAAAACATCAAGTGAGAGGGTCTGTTCAAGTTAGTTATATGTACCTACATGTAATTTACCTACATATTTTTATAACTACGAGTTTTAGCCGGACTGTTGTTATTACTATACATGGTTGAAGTTTTTTGTTTCGATCTATTAAGTTAATGTTTATTATTATTAAAACAATATAACATTTAAGACGTATTATTGTTATTATTATTATCTTTATTTAAATAAAGTTTCTAAAACTTATAATTTTTGTTGAGTTAGATGTAATTTTAATTAGTAAGTATACTGAGATAATTTTATTGATTTCATTCAAATATTCAGATTCATGGTAAAATTAACCTTGAAAATTATTTTTTAACAAGCAGAAACATATTTTTTATAACAAGTCAAAATTGAAATTTCTTTAGACCGTCACAGGAACTCCAAGATTTACAACTCAGGGGGGAAGAGAACATTTTATTGCACTCCTCAGAGTTCTACTGTGTTTTAGAAATCAGGCAGATGCTTTACTTTATGGTCCTTTTTAAACATAAGTAATATATGTAGCACCGAACATGACATGCATTTTTATTGAAATATTACTATGTTCTACCAACTAAAATTTTTCCGTAAAAATATATGTTATAGAGTACTAACAGACATATTATTGAACAAAAAATGGTGGGTGTCGCTAATGCGTAAGTGCCAAAAAAAAAATTTACTTAAATTTAAAAATTTAAAAAAATTAGTATAATAAAGGAATATAACGTTAATTTTTTTTTATTACTTTGTTTAAGGTGGGTACACAATATATATTAAACTCAAATAAATCGGCTCAGTAATTTCGTAAAAAAAATTTTTTTAAAAATTTTTGTCTGCTTGTGTATTCATAAACTATTAGCCTCAGAGGATTGAAATTTGGCAGGAATGTATCTGGGGCTAAGAAGTATTATTTCCTATAAAAACAATCAATTTTGCGTCAAGGGCCGTTTTCCCTATCTTACCCGGCTATGCCCTTTGGATATGTTTTTCATAGTTTTTCATAATTTATCATAATTTTTTTCATAGATTTTTTTCCGTCAGGGTGTTTTCGTCATAATTTTCGTCAATTACGTATTCGTCTAATGAACTAAATCCTGATGCTTCTGTGTTGAAAAGTTCGTTTGAAGCAAAAGTCGGTCTACTTTGGGGTTGGAAAAAGTTACGTCTAAATGTTTGTTGTTGAAAATTAGGGCGTGATTGTTGTTGTTGTGTGTTGGGTTGTCTAATGCTTAACCTATTATTGCCTAAGTCCATAGGTGTTGGTCGCGGTAACTGTTTTGTATTATTTTGTGTGTTGAATTGTCGTATTTGTTGATTATTATTTTGTGTATAAAATGGTCGCGTTTGTTGAATATTATTTTGTGTGTTAAGCGGTGTATGTGTGATAAACTGTTTTTGGTATTGTTGTGGATTATGAAAATTGTGTGTTCTAATCGGTACAGGTGCGGATATTGGAGGTTTTACTGTAATTTGTTGATATGATTTTTGGTGATAATGAATGTTTTGCTCTTTGATAGCATATTCAAATGCATTTTGAATCGTGTCTGAATTTCTTGCGCGTACGACTGACCCAATAGGTTCTCTAAGTCCAGCTAAAAATACATCTTTTGCCAAATTTTTAAATAATTGTAATTTAGAATTTATTGCAATGGAATCATTTTCGTTTAATTTAGTGAAGTTAACTAATGAAGAAAGTATTTCGATTACTTTCGCATAAAATTCTTCCATTTTCTGATTTTGATTTTGTTTTAGACTATAAAGTTCCCTAATTAAGTTTGTCTCGTTTCGTTTGTCCGCATAGTGTGAAATTAAATTTGCTTTGATTGATTGCCAATCTGTCGGAGTACCGTACATGTTTAAAATTTCGTTAGCCTCTCCTACGATTTTATTACGGATAGCCCGTATCCACAATTTACTGTATCCTTGTGTCCAATCGACACTTACACATGCTATGATTTCATCTACATTTTCGATAAAATCATGCAATGTTCTCGGATTCCCATTAAATTCAGGTAGGAATTTAATTCGATCTGGTATTCTAAATGCTTCGAGCACTTGTGAGAAGCCACTAACTGCACATTCGTTTACTTGCATTTTTGTACTGTTATAATATTTATTAAAATCTAAACTTTCTAAACTAATTGAATTATTTGTATTTGTATTTAAATTATTTGATTGAATTGTTTCAATATTGCTATTACTAATTAAATCTAAATTAACGTTGCTTATCGTATCCTCCGATATGCTCACGTTTGACTCAACTATTGCGTTTTCTGCGCCGTTTAGTTGAGGGATTTTCGATCTAGGATATGGTCTGTGTGATAATTTAAACAATTTTGATTTTACGATGGAAGACATACGAAAGGAAAAAGCAGGAACAAAAAATATAAGCAGCGAAAAATATGCAATTTACTCTACTTACAGAATGCTCCAGTAAATTTCCATTCCTCGTAGATCCGTTGTTGATTGAAGGATTGAAATCCACGCACTGCTGACCAGAGTGTACCACAATTCTTAATATGCCGTTAAGATTGAATTGTTTCCTTGAGAAACCGTCAATTCCACAACTCACGATATCACTAATGTCGGTAACAATGCTTACAACAATCCTACCGACTGCGCCAGTTACGTTTCGTAACAATTAAAGTTAGTTTTTAAAAAATTTATTTTAAGTTTGAAAATACAAAATTGTTTTACAAAGATATCACTGGTGTTACTATTGCCAGCTAGATCGAACAAAATCGGATAATTTACTGAGTTACATTATTTATAAGTAATTTAGACAAAGAGATTGCTGAATAAGCAAAAATGAGATTAATTCAAAAAGATGTAGCTTTAAAATGATATCATTACAATTCCATTGTCTTAATACATTGTATTTAATCATTTAGTAGTTTTTGATGATTAAGCTTTTGTTATTTTTAGTTACATGAAATATTAAATAATTATCTATATGAGTTCCTTATGGAATGAATTATTACTTATTGTCTACATACATTGTACAAATCTTAATATTACAAAAATATTGATTAAATGTATAAAAGTATAATATGTATTAATTAAGTATTAGAGCGGATGTGATGGTTACCTAACTATATATATATATATATATATATATATATATATATATATATATATATATATATATATATATATATATATATATAGATAGATAGATAGATAGATAGATAGATAGATAATATATATATATATATAGGTGAGTTTTTCGGGAGTTGCCATTTTTATTACAGCCAAACCGTTGATTTAATCGAAAAATTGTTCAAATAAGAGTTGTAGATATCGACGGGGGCAACCAATTGCGATAATCAGGAGCTTTATAGCTCTTATGGTTTTCGAGCTATGATACAAACTTACCTTTTTTTAAATGGAATACTATACTTATTTGTTGATAAAAATTATTCTATAAAACAACAGAAACCAAAAATAAAAAAATCTAAGTTTTTTTTTTTTAATTTTACAACTTTCGTGCTTAAAAATGATTTATTTAAGTGAATTTTGGTGAGTTTAAAAGCGCCTAGGTCAAACAACCCTGATAATTACGGAAAGTAGCAAGCGGTAATTGTATTTATGCTACATAGATGGCTATACCGTATAGGTTTATCTAGAGCTCCTATAATAAATAGAGTCGTGGCATGTGTGCTCAACGCTTATTGGCACCGGCATTTTCTGTCCACAGTTTGCATAAAATACATTAGAAATAAATTAAATATTAACAAAAATCTGAAAAAATCATTTAGTTTAACCTAGAAAGAAAATAATTAAATTAAAAATTTTTAATTGTTCAGTAGGGTAGACAGGGGTTATTTGGACAATGAAATTTCTAAGAGGTAATTTGAGCCACTCTTTTCCAATTAATCACTTTACAGAAGTAAGTTAAACATGCAGAAATTACCCCACACAAATGATATGACCAAATTACCACACTTAAATAAGTCACTTTTATCCAATTAACCACATTACAGAGATAAGTTAAACATGCAAAAATTACCCCACACAAAAGATATGACCAAATTACCACACTTAAATAAGTCACTCTTATCCAATTAACCACATACAGAGAGAGGTAAGTTGAACATGCAAAAATTATCCAATACAAAAATTATGACAAAATTACAACACTTAAATAAGTCGTTCATATCCAATTCACCATATTAAAGAAACAACAGATACCATAAGACGCTCTTTGTACATATGTAACATAAAGAAGACGAAACAACAACATCGCTTACAACATACAAAATAAGTGTATATTTGAACTTAGAAAATTTTTACTAAACTTGATTAATTATATGTTAAATATATATTTTAGGAAAAAATTAATATTTTGCTAAAGTTAGTGTACATTATAAACACTATAGATATAGGTAAAATAGCATTGTACAGTAATAACACCGGTCACATTCAAAAAGTAGTATATATTTGAACTCATTGTACAGTAACAACACATAACATATGATGATTTTTGCATTTAAACTAAATAATAAAACAATATTTGTTACATACAAAAATTAGTGTATATTTGAACTGAGAAAAATTTTTTCACATTAATAAGGAATAATACCAAATATTTATATTTAAGTTTTTATATTTATATTTATCGAACAGTTTTTATATTTATCGGTTTCTTTCAGAAATAACTTAATTAATATATAAAATATAAAAACTGTTCGAGTATTGAATAGCGTTCGTGTATAGTGGCTTTTATCCTATATATAATATTAAAAAAAAATTGTATCATTTATAAATAATTTTTTTGAAAAATTTATATTGAAATATTTTCACAATTAATACATATATATGTATCACTAGGATTAGGCACACAATTAATATGCGCCCAGTTTTTGCACAACTGACATTCAATCCACGTTTCTTTGGAGCGACACTTTGAAAATAGTTCATTGCATATTAAGCAAGAAATCCTTGATAATAATATTAAACAATCACTATTAATACAAATATTAATTTTTTTAGTAACTTTTTTACACTTTTTTGCTATATTTTGTTCTTTCTCTAATGTTTTTATCTCTATTGAATCGGTTAAAATACTAGATTTTCTTTTCCTTTTGGTTTAACCCCGTTCTTTTGAAACAGCCCTCGGGTACGGTCGAACTATTTCTGGAGAAAATATTGGTGTTGAAATTGTAGTTGATGATGTTAAAATTTGCGATTCTGGGGGATCAGTTACGAATGACGGAGCGAAATCATCTTGAGTAAAAATATTTTCATTATATGGAAATATTCTAGTCTTTTTAAATCCTTTTATGATATTTTTATTAGTTGTAGCTAATGGTAATGAATCTGTTACTATTTTTGGGATATCATATATTGTTATTTTTTCACCTGGATTATTTTTTAACCATAAATCTTGTGCAGTTGAAGCATATTTCTTAAATGGTCCATACACAGCCACATCAAGTGGTTGTAATTTATGGCTACAATGTGGTGGAAAGGATAACATTACGTTCCCATTATCTTTCGCTAAGTTTAAGGTTGGTACATGTAAATGTGAGGAATGATTATCTAATACGAGTAATACTGGATTATTAATAGATGGTTTTACGTGTGCGATGAAATGTTGCATGTACATAAAAAATTCTTTATTTGTTACCCAACCGTTTGAATTGGCTGCACCAATACAACCTTTTGGTCCATTATTAATAAAATGATTTTTATATTTTTTTCGTGGAAATACGAACATAGGAGGCACTGTATTTCCGTTTGCAGAAACAGCACATATTAGTGTCACATTAGTGCCCCGTTCAGCAGAAGTTTTGGAGCCAACATTTTTTTTACCTTTGGCAGCAATTATTTTAATAGGTTTTAGTACTGTACAAATTCCAGTTTCATCAATGTTCCAAATGTTTGATGCGGTAAATTGATATTTATTCATAACTTCAGCTAATTTTGTGAAAAATGGTTTTACATTTTCAACATTAAACGATGTCGCTCGTCCGATACTTGTTGGTTCAGGTTTTCTAATTGATAATTCTCTATTCCTTTTTAGAAAACTAGTAAGCCACTCTTTACCAGCTATTTTATTAAGTTTCCATGTTTCAGGCATTTTAATATTAAATTTTTCAGCACACTCATAAGCAAGCTGACGAACATTTTTGGGAGTCAATCCATAAAATATCGAAGCCATTTGTAGCAAATAATCTTTTAATGCAATTTCCTGGTCCTTAGAAAATACTTGTCTAGATTTTTTATAACCCATTGTAGGTAAATCTTGCGTTTCCTTATCTTTATATGCTTTAAATTTAATTACATAACGTGATAATGTCGTACGTTTAATATTAAATTCCTTTGAAGCAGCATTGATACTTTTATTTCCAAAAATTATTGTTCTTGCGGCATTATTAAAAATTTCAATAGGTATAAGCCCTCTTTCGGTTTTACGTTTATAATTTCTCATATCTAAAAGAAATAAAAAACAAAAATTTAATAAAAGAAAATCTTAATAATAGTTTTATTAATGAAAAAATTGTACTTACTTATTATTTATAAATGATGCAAATTGAAATATGACCAAATTTTTAAAAATTGGTTAACAATTGTAAAAACAAGTTCGCATTTACAAAAATTTTGAATAATTTTGCTAACAATTAGTTAAAAACAAATAAAAGTGAAAAAAATAAAAACGATTTCTAATTTAAGTACAAAAATCATCGTTATGTATGTGTTGTTTACTGTACAAGGTTCAAATCTACACTAAATTTGTATGAGGGGGAAGTTCTCTTATAACGAACTTTAAATGCAAACATCACGAATATGTGTGTGTTGTCTCTACCGTATACAACGCTATATTACCTATATGTACACTTCTTTTAAAAGAGGGGACGTTGTAAAAGACACATTTCATTCACAATATATATTTATATGTGTGTTGACGCTACCGTATATTTTAAAATCAGTTGTATATTAAATGTAGGTTTTTGCAACTTTTGGATTATTTGAAAAAATTTACATGTAGGATGATTTCATCTTTACTTATAATTCATTATTATATGTACATTGATATGACTTTCGTTTAGGTATTAAAAATTTCATATTCACTTCAATACATTAACTTATGGGTATTCATTTGCCTTCGTATATGTAAAGTTAATAGTTTGGTTGAAATGACAGATTTAATTTACATGTAGAATGATTTAATCTTTACTTATAATTTATTATTATATGTACATTGATATGACTTTCGTTTAGGTATTAAAAATTTCATATTCACTTCAATACATTAACTTATGGGTATTCATTTGCCTTCGTATATGTAAAGTTAATAGTTTGGTTGAAATGACAGATTTAATTTACATGTAGGATGATTTCATCTTTACTTATAATTTATTATTATATGTACATTGATATGACTTTCGTTTAGGTATTAAAAATTTCATATTCACTTCAATACATTAACTTATGGGTATTCATTTGCCTTCGTATATGTAAAGTTAATAGTTTGGTTGAAATGACAGATTTAATTTACATGTAGGATGATTTCATCTTTACTTATAATTTATTATTATATGTACATTGATATGACTTTTGTCTAGGTATTAAAAATTTCATATTCACTTCAATACATTAACTTATGGGTATTCATTTGCCTTCGTATATGTAAAGTTAATAGTTTGGTTGAAATGACAGATTTAATTTACATGTAGGATGATTTCATCTTTACTTATAATTTATCATTATATGTACATTGATATGACCTTCGTTTAGGTATTAAAAATTTTTATATTCACTTCAATACATTAACTTATGGGTATTCATTTGCCTTCGTATAGGTAAAGTTAATAGTTTGGTTGAAATGACAGATTTAATTTACATGTAGAATGATTTCATCTTTACTTATAATTTATTATTATATGTACATTGATATGACTTTCGTTTAGGTATTAAAAATTTCATATTCACTTCAATACATTAACTTATGGGTATTCATTTGCCTTCGTATATGTAAAGTAAATAGTTTGGTTGAAATGACAGATTTAATTTACATGTAGGATGATTTCATCTTTACTTATAATTTATTATTATATGTACATTGATATGACTTTTGTTTAGGTATTAAAAATTTCATATTCACTTCAATACATTAACTTATGGGTATTCATTTGCCTTCGTATATGTAAAGTTAATAGTTTGGTTGAAATGACAGATTTAATTTACATGTAGGATGATTTCATCTTTACTTATAATTTATCATTATATGTACATTGATATGACTTTCGTTTAGGTATTAAAAATTTTTATATTCACTTCAATACATTAACTTATGGGTATTCATTTGCCTTCGTATAGGTAAAGTTAATAGTTTGGTTGAAATGACAGATTTAATTTACATGTAGGATGATTTCATCTTTACTTATAATTCATTATTATATGTACATTGATATGACTTTCGTTTAGGTATTAAAAATTTCATATTCACTTCAATACATTAACTTATGGGTATTCATTTGCCTTCGTATATGTAAAGTTAATAGTTTGGTTGAAATGACAGATTTAATTTACATGTAGGATGATTTCATCTTTACTTATACTTTATTATTATATGTACATTGATATGACTTTCGTTTAGGTATTAACAATTTTTATATTCACTTCAATACATTAACTTATGGGTATTCATTTGCCTTCGTATATGTAAAGTTAATAGTTTGGTTGAAATGACAGATTTAATTTACATGTAGGATGATTTCATCTTTACTTATAATTCATTATTATATGTACATTGATATGACTTTCGTTTAGGTATTAAGAATTTCATATTCACTTCAATACATTAACTTATGGGTATTCATTTTCCTTCGTATATGTAAAGTTAATAGTTTGATTGAAAATGAAGCTTTTGTATCTTAAATGTACACATTACAACTTTTGATCTGTTTAAAAAAAAAAAATTGTATTTTTAATGTACGTTTTTACAAATTTTTGATTAGTTGAAAAAAAAATTTTTGTATTTTAAATGTACGTTTTTGCAACTTTTGGATTATTTGAAAAAATTTACATGTAGGATGATTTCATTTTTACTTATAATTCATTATTATATGTACATTGATATGACTTTCGTTTAGGTATTAAAAATTTCATATTCACTTCAATACATTAACTTATGGGTATTCATTTGCCCTTCGTATAGGTAAAGTTACTAGTTTGGTTGAAATGACAGAATTAATTTACATGTAGGATGATTTCATCTTTACTTATAATTTATTGTTATATGTACATTGATATGACTTTCGTTTAGGTATTAAAAATTTCATATTCACTTCAATACATTAATTTATGAGTATTCATTTGCCTTCGTATATGTAAAGTTAATAGTTTGATTGTAAATTAAGTTTTTGTATCTTAAATGTACATTACAACTTTTTGATCTGTTTAAAAAAAAAAAAAATTTGTATTTTTAATGTACGTTTTTACAAATTTTTGATTAGTTGAAAAAAAAAATTTTTGTATTTTAAATGTACGTTTTTGCAACTTTTGGATTATTTGAAAAAATTTACATGTAGGATGATTTCATCTTTACTTATAATTTATTGTTATATGTACATTGATATGACTTTCGTTTAGGTATTAAAAATTTCATATTCACTTCAATACATTAACTTATGGGTATTCATTTGCCTTCGTATATGTAAAGTTAATAGTTTGATTGAAAATGAAGTTTTTGTATCTTAAATGTACATTACAACTTTTTGATCTGTTTAAAAAAAAAAAATTTGTATTTTTAATGTACGTTTTTACAAATTTTTGATTAGTTGAAAAAAAATCTTTGTATTTTAAATGTACGTTTTTGCAACTTTTGGATTATTTGAAAAAATTTACATGTAGGATGATTTCATCTTTACTTATAATTTATTGTTATATGTACATTGATATGACTTTCGTTTAGGTATTAAAAATTTCATATTCACTTCAATACATTAACTTATGGGTATTCATTTGCCTTCGTATATGTAAAGTTAATAGTTTGATTGAAAATGAAGTTTTTGTATCTTAAATGTACATTACAACTTTTTGATCTGTTTAAAAAAAAAAAAAAATTGTATTTTTAATGTACGTTTTTACAAATTTTTGATTAGTTGAAAAAAAAAATTTTTGTATTTTAAATGTACGTTTTTGCAACTATTGGATTATTTGAAAAAATTTACATGTAGGATGATTTCATCTTTTCTTATAATTTATTGTTATATGTACATTGATATGACTTTCGTTTAGGTATTAAAAATTTCATATTCACTTGAATACATTAACTTATAATAATAATAATAATAATAATAATACTGTATTTAAATCTTCAGATTATTACAGGTGGTTGGTACATGTCATACAGAAATACATATTTGACAATTAATACATTAAACAAATATAAATTACATCACAAAACAAATTCAGTTTTTAAAATACAATTTACATACATACATGGCTATCAATATAATTTAGGTTGAGTGAATAAGCTATGAAATAGAAATAAAATTAAAATAGTGCAGACATAATTATTCGCATAGTGCAAAACTTCTTAATTTCAATGCATTTACTATAAAATAATAGATATCGTTAATTTTTTCTATACTTAACGTATCTAATAACACTGCTGTAATGTTTACTGTATTAGCGCCGTTAATATGTTTCGCTATATATTGGTTTCTGATGGGATTTAAAATTGGGCATCTATACAAGAAATGTTCCATTGTTTCATTCTCTTTTAAATTGCAAACCATGCATTCAAATTTTGCATTCCATTTGTAGGTTACTCCTCTCGTACAGATTCTAATGTGTCCTTTGTTCATAACGCGTAATTGACAAATAACCCTTTTTTTTGTCGATAGCTATATTTAGTGACAAATAATCAGGAATCATTGAGAGATTGAAATATTTGTAAGTTAAGTTATAGCTTGTTTCTAATATTCTATTTTCATCTCTTACGGCAATTTTATTCGCATAGCTTTCGGATATTAAATTTTTTAGTTCTTTGACTATTGAATACATTAACTTATGGGTATTCATTTGCCTTCGTATATGTAAAGTTAATGGTTTGGTTGAAATGACAGATTTAATTTACATGTAGGATGATTTCATCTTTACTTATAATTTATTATTATATGTACATTGATATGACTTTCGTTTAGGTATTAAAAATTTCATATTCACTTCAATACATTAACTTATGGGTATTCATTTGCCTTCGTATATGTAAAGTTAATAGTTTGGTTGAAATGACAGATTTAATTTACATGTAGAATGATTTCATCTTTACTTATAATTTATTATTATATGTACATTGATATGACTTTCGTTTAGGTATTAAAAATTTCATATTCACTTCAATACATTAACTTATGGGTATTCATTTGCCTTCGTATATGTAAAGTTAATAGTTTGGTTTAAATGACAGATTTAATTTACATGTAGGATGATTTCATCTTTACTTATAATTTATTATTATATGTACATTGATATGACTTTCGTTTAGGTATTAAAAATTTCATATTCACTTCAATACATTAACTTATGGGTATTCATTTGCCTTCGTATATGTAAAGTTAATAGTTTGGTTGAAATGACAGATTTAATTTACATGTAGGATGATTTCATATTTACTTATAATTTATTATTATATGTACATTGATATGACTTTTGTTTAGGTATTAAAAATTTCATATTCACTTCAATACATTAACTTATGGGTATTCATTTGCCTTCGTATATGTAAAGTTAATAGTTTGGTTGAAATGACAGATTTAATCTACATGTAGGATGATTTCATCTTTACTTATAATTTATTATTATATGTACATTGATATGACTTTCGTTTAGGTATTAACAATTTTTATATTCACTTCAATACATTAACTTATGGGTATTCATTTGCCTTCGTATATGTAAAGTTAATAGTTTGGTTGAAATGACAGATTTAATTTACATGTAGGATGATTTCATCTTTACTTATAATTCATTATTATATGTACATTGATATGACTTTCGTCTAGGTATTAAGAATTTCATATTCACTTCAATACATTAACTTATGGGTATTCATTTTCCTTCGTATATGTAAAGTTAATAGTTTGATTGAAAATTAAGTTTTTGTATCTTAAATGTACATTACAACTTTTTGATCTGTTTAAAAAAAAAAATAATTTGTATTTTTAATGTACGTTTTTGCAACTTTTGGATTATTTGAAAAAATTTACATGTAGGATGATTTCATCTTTACTTATAATTTATTGTTATATGTACATTGATATGACTTTCGTTTAGGTATTAAAAATTTCATATTCACTTCAATACATTAACTTATGGGTATTCATTTGCCTTCGTATATGTAAAGTTAATAGTTTGATTGAAAATGAAGTTTTTGTATCTTAAATGTACATTACAACTTTTTGATCTGTTTAAAAAAAAAAAATTTGTATTTTTAATGTACGTTTTTACAAATTTTTGATTAGTTGAAAAAAAAAAATCTTTGTATTTTAAATGTACGTTTTTGCAACTTTTGGATTATTTGAAAAAATTTACATGTAGGATGATTTCATCTTTACTTATAATTTATTGTTATATGTACATTGATATGACTTTCGTTTAGGTATTAAAAATTTCATATTCACTTCAATACATTAACTTATGGGTATTCATTTGCCTTCGTATATGTAAAGTTAATAGTTTGATTGAAAATGAAGTTTTTGTATCTTAAATGTACATTACAACTTTTTGATCTGTTTAAAAAAAAAAAAAAAAAAATTGTATTTTTAATGTACGTTTTTACAAATTTTTGATTAGTTGAAAAAAAAAATTTTTGTATTTTAAATGTACGTTTTTGCAACTATTGGATTATTTGAAAAAATTTACATGTAGGATGATTTCATCTTTTCTTATAATTTATTGTTATATGTACATTGATATGACTTTCGTTTAGGTATTAAAAATTTCATATTCACTTCAATACATTAACTTATGGGTATTCATTTGCCTTCGTATATGTAAAGTTAATAGTTTGGTTGAAATGACAGATTTAATTTACATGTAGGATGATTTCATCTTTACTTATAATTTATTATTATATGTACATTGATATGACTTTCGTTTAGGTATTAAAAATTTCATATTCACTTCAATACATTAACTTATGGGTATTCATTTGCCTTCATATATGTAAAGTTAATAGTTTGATTGAAAATGAAGTTTTTGTATCTTTAATGTACATTACAACTTTTTGATCTGTTTAAAAAAAAAAAATTTGTATTTTTAATGTACGTTTTTACAAATTTTTGATTAGTTGAAAAAAAAAATTTTTGTATTTTAAATGTACGTTTTTGCAACTTTTGGATTATTTGAAAAAATTTACATGTAGGATGATTTCATCTTAACTTATAATTTATTGTTATATGTACATTGATATGACTTTCGTTTAGGTATTAAAAATTTCATATTCACTTCAATACATTAACTTATGGGTATTCATTTGCCTTCGTATATGTAAAGTTAATAGTTTGATTGAAAATGAAGTTTTTGTATCTTAAATGTACATTGCAACTTTTTGATCTGTTTAAAAAAAAAAAATTTGTATTTTTAATGTACGTTTTTACAAATTTTTGATTAGTTGAAAAAAAAAATTTTTGTATTTTAAATGTACGTTTTTGCAACTTTTGGATTATTTGAAAAAATTTACATGTAGGATGATTTCATCTTTACTTATAATTTATTGTTATATGTACATTGATATGACTTTCGTTTAGGTATTAAAAATTTCATATTCACTTCAATACATTAACTTATGGGTATTCATTTGCCTTCGTATATGTAAAGTTAATAGTTTGATTGAAAATGAAGTTTTTGTATTTTAAATGTACATTACAACTTTTTGATCTGTTTAAAAAAAAAAAAAAAATTTGTATTTTTAATGTACGTATTTACAAACTTTTGATTAGTTGAAAAAAAAATTTTTGTATTTTAAATGTACGTTTTTGCAACTTTTGGATTCTTTGAAAAAATTTACATGTAGGATGATTTCATCTTTACTTATAATTCATTATTATATGTACATTGATATGACTTTCGTTTAGGTATTAAAAATTTCATATTCACTTGTATGTTAAATATACAATATGGGCCTATTCGTACCGCACGAAGTCAAAGTGTCTTGCTCTTACTTTTAAGAACATTATACTTGTTTTGAAGAACTTTTGTCTTACTTTGGAGATATTTGTATGTTCCTGTCTCACTTTCCGTGTTCTTGAGAGAAGGGTGAAGGATATGTACGATGTATACCGAACGCTATTACTGACTATAAACTATGTATGCTACAATCATCGTATCATAGAGATGTACACGATATGATTTTACTCACAGAGTACTAATTTAAATACAAGAGTAATATTGTACTAGATTTTAGATAAAATTTCTTGTTAATACAATAATACGTGAAAGTTTTTAAAAAATGTGTTGTTAATTATTTAGAATTTAGCTTATTCACTTGAATGAATTTTTTTAATGAAAATAAGTTGCGTTTTTAATGACAATAGGAATATTCTTATTGGAACGAGAAAAAATTAAAAAATAAAATAACAGAAAATTCTCATATAATTTTTATTTGTATAAATTGAATTATATAATTCATTTTATTTATTTATACTATTATTATTATTATTAATTTTTTTATTATAATAAGAATTGTACAGAATTTTGATAAGAATTGAATGTAAAATGTTGAACTGGCAAAAATTTTAATAGGTATAAAGAAATTAGCATTATGAATAATACAATTTTGTTCGTCATTGGCCTGGCCTTTATATAAGGTTAAAACTATTCATTAAGAATTTTTTAGTACATCAAACATGTATACGAAGTATCCCATGATTTAAATACCTAATTAAAGCCGGTTACACACGGTCTGATCTCATCGGCCAATAAAATAGACATTATTGGCGACGTAAAGATTCTCTCTCGTGTCTCTGGTGGTAAAATTAGGACTAGTATCAAGTTAAAATATACGCATAAATGTTTAATTGGGGATATAAAATCTAGTAATCCGCCCATAATTTGTATAATAGGTATTCTAATGACAATTACACGTATACAAAAATTTTTACTTGATACAGATTCTAATTTAAAAAAAAAAAAAAAAAAAAAAACCTGAGATGCCTGCGTAATCTTTACGTCGCCAAGAATCAGCTACCCACGCGATGATAATATGATAATTTAGTATTTCAATAGTCATGGACGCTGTTCAGCGTTAACTTAAACCTAAGTAACTGTGACACAACCTTGTAACTCGTTAACAATTCCACATAATTCCATATAACGTATACTAGTTGTCAAAATAGTGTACCAGCTGGTCGTTTCGTCATTATAGGTTATGATCTTGATCGTGTTAATTTAAAATTGTACCAAAATAGTCGTTTATACAATCACCAATCTTAATTTTAAATTCTATTAAATAAAAACAAAAATTGACGCTTGCTTTATGGTTAATCGTAAACAATCTTTTTTTTTGTTTTTGTTTTTGTTTTTTTTTTTTTTGTTTTTCTTTTTTTTACGTTTTTGTATTAATAAAATTAAAATGTCATATTTAACTTATCAGTTTTTATATTAAATTATAATATAGTTTTATATATTAGTTTTATATATATTATAATTTATTAATACAAAAACTTAAAAAAAAGAAAAACAAAAAAAAAAAACAAAAAACAAAAAAAAAAGATTGTTTACGATTAACCATAAAGCAAGCGTCAATTTTTGTTTTTATTTAATAGAATTTAAAATTAAGATTGGTGATTGTATAAACGACTATTTTGGTACAATTTTAAATTAACACGATCAAGATCATAACCTATAATGACGAAACGACCAGCTGGTACACTATTTTGACAACTAGTATACGTTATATGGAATTATGTGGAATTGTTAACGAGTTACAAGGTTGTGTCACAGTTACTTAGGTTTAAGTTAACGCTGAACAGCGTCCATGACTATTGAAATACTAAATTATCATATTATCATCGCGTGGGTAGCTGATTCTTGGCGACGTAAAGATTACGCAGGCATCTCAGGTTTTTTTTTTTTTTTTTTTTTTTTTAAATTAGAATCTGTATCAAGTAAAAATTTTTGTATACGTGTAATTGTCATTAGAATACCTATTATACAAATTATGGGCGGATTACTAGATTTTATATCCCCAATTAAACATTTATGCGTATATTTTAACTTGATACTAGTCCTAATTTTACCACCAGAGACACGAGAGAGAATCTTTACGTCGCCAATAATGTCTATTTTATTGGCCGATGAGATCAGACCGTGTGTAACCGGCTTTAATTAGGTATTTAAATCATGGGATACTTCGTATACATGTTTGATGTACTAAAAAATTCTTAATGAATAGTTTTAACCTTATATAAAGGCCAGGCCAATGACGAACAAAATTGTATTATTCATAATGCTAATTTCTTTATACCTATTAAAATTTTTGCCAGTTCAACATTTTACATTCAATTCTTATCAAAATTCTGTACAATTCTTATTATAATAAAAAAAATTAATAATAATAATAATAGTATAAATAAATAAAATGAATTATATAATTCAATTTATACAAATAAAAATTATATGAGAATTTTCTGTTATTTTATTTTTTAATTTTTTCTCGTTCCAATAAGAATATTCCTATTGTCATTAAAAACGCAACTTATTTTCATTAAAAAAATTCATTCAAGTGAATAAGCTAAATTCTAAATAATTAACAACACATTTTTTAAAAACTTTCACGTATTATTGTATTAACAAGAAATTTTATCTAAAATCTAGTACAATATTACTCTTGTATTTAAATTAGTACTCTGTGAGTAAAATCATATCGTGTACATCTCTATGATACGATGATTGTAGCATACATAGTTTATAGTCAGTAATAGCGTTCGGTATACATCGTACATATCCTTCACCCTTCTCTCAAGAACACGGAAAGTGAGACAGGAACATACAAATATCTCCAAAGTAAGACAAAAGTTCTTCAAAACAAGTATAATGTTCTTAAAAGTAAGAGCAAGACACTTTGACTTCGTGCGGTACGAATAGGCCCTATGTTTCAAATATTTATATAAAAACATAAAAAACAGAAAAATAAATGAAAAATTTAAAAAAAATTTCTTATATTTCAATTTAAACTTTAAAAGACTTCAATTCTAATAACTTATTTTATAGTTTTAATCAATTTTGTAATGAATTAAAACAAAAAAATATAAAAAAAAAGTAAAATTTACCACGCTTCTGGTTCCAAAACATTTTTTTATTAATTTATTATATTTTTTATTAACCGTAAACCATTTATATATATGTATATATGTATGTATATATATATATATATATATATATATATATATATATATATATATATATATATATATATATATATATCTTATACATGTAATACGTACATATTGTATAAAAATAAGTTGGTAATGATGGTTGTTTATCGTCATATGCAACTTTATATATGTAAAACAATGTTGTATGTATTTCACAATAATAAATTAAACATTTATTTGAATGTGATATATCTGTAAAGAGCATATTGATAAGATTTTTTTTTTAAAATCATAAATTATTAATATGGTCCTCGTCCCTAGACTTGATTGCAGCCAGTACGTTAACAGTTATCTCGATTGCTATGTACTTATTATTTTATAAAGATAATAGAGATCATAGTTGGGATAACGGTGCTCTGATGGCATAGTTCCGATTCGACACTTTAAGTTAACAATGCCGGGCTGTTAATCGGGATCTGCGTATTGCAGTGGCTAGGAGGTGGGTGGATAACATATCATATGTTATTATAATTTTATTGTGTTAAATGTAAAATGGTATATATATATATATATATATATATTTATATATATATATATATATATATATATATATATATATATATATATATATATATATATATATATATGTATCTATATGTATATATATAAAATTTTTATAATTTTTCCATCTTATACTATGTCAAAGCAAGTCCATGGGCTATAGGTGTTAAACCTTAGGCTCTTATGTGGACAAACAATTTTATAAAATAAATTTTTTAATAAATTTATAATGCAAGCAACTCACTACATACCAAGCGAGAATGAAGTGTGTTATTTGAACGTAAAATAAATATATATTTTATATATTTAAAAATTGTCGCATACAATCTAGCGAAGAGTTATGAGCAAATGTTTGAATTATTTCAATAAAACTATATTACTTAAAATATATGGTAATAGTTTTTATTCAAATATGAATATTTTCAAAAAAGAATTTTTTTTATTTTTTTAAATATTAAAAATTTTAAAAAATATTTTTTATATAAAAAGTAACAAAAGAAATAAATTTATTTTTATTTCAATTTTTGTTATAATTTTTATATGTTTATATCAGTTTATGAAGAAATTTCATACTGATTAATAAATGAAAAACTTTTTAAAATATTTCTTTTTTTTTTAAATTGGAATAATTTTATTAAGTTTGGAACATACAGTTCCCTGGTTGATCCTGCCAGTAGTCATATGCTTGTCTCAAAGATTAAGCCATGCATGTCTCAGTACAAGCCATATTAAGGTGAAACCGCGAAAGGCTCATTATATCAGTTATGGTTCCTTAGATCGTACATACATTTACTTGGATAACTGTGGTAATTCTAGAGCTAATACATGCAAACAGAGTTCCGACCAGAGATGGAAGGAATGCTTTTATTAGATCAAAACCAATCGATGTTAACATATTTTTATAATATATTTTATGTTTTTTTATAATTTCATATATATATATATATATATATATATATATATATATATATATATATATATATATATATATATATATATATATATTTAATATATGTGCATCGTAATAATTTGGTGACTCTGAATAACTTTTAGCTGATCGCACGGTCTTTATAGTACCGGCGACGCATCTTTCAAATGTCTGCCTTATCAACTGTCGATGGTAGGTTCTGCGCCTACCATGGTTGTAACGGGTAACGGGGAATCAGGGTTCGATTCCGGAGAGGGAGCCTGAGAAACGGCTACCACATCCAAGGAAGGCAGCAGGCGCGCAAATTACCCACTCCCGGCACGGGGAGGTAGTGACGAAAAATAACGATACGGGACTCATCCGAGGCCCCGTAATCGGAATGAGTACACTTTAAATCCTTTAACGAGGATCCATTGGAGGGCAAGTCTGGTGCCAGCAGCCGCGGTAATTCCAGCTCCAATAGCGTATATTAAAGTTGTTGCGGTTAAAAAGCTCGTAGTCGAATTTGTGTCCTACACTGTCGGTTCACCGCTCGCGGTGTTTAACTGGCATGTTTTGTGGGACGTCCTACCGGTGGTGAGGTATAAATTATATATTGTATAATATGGTTATAAATACTTGTATTTTTATTTAAATTTTTATTTTTATGGTAAGTTATTATTTATATTTTTACTTGCTTGAAAAGTTTAAAGTATACTAGTTAAATTTTATATACTAATATGTACATTAAAGTATAATTTATCGTAAGTGTTAAAGTTATTTATTTTTTATAATTTAAATAATGGAGACAGCCTCCCAATTATAATCCTATCGCGGTGCTCTTAATTGAGTGTCGAGATGGGCCGGTACGTTTACTTTGAACAAATTAGAGTGCTTAAAGCAGGCTTTAAAATTTAAATAGTGCCTGAATATTGTGTGCATGGAATAATGGAATAGCACCTCGGTTCTATTTTGTTGGTTTTCGGAAGTTTTTCCGAGGTAGTGATTAATACGGACAGATGGGGGCATTCGTATTGCGACGTTAGAGGTGAAATTCTTGGATCGTCGCAAGACGGACAGAAGCGAAAGCATTTGCCAAAAATGTTTTGATTGATCAAGAACGAAAGTTAGAGGTTCGAAGGCGATCAGATACCGCCCTAGTTCTAACCATAAACGATGCCAGCTAGCGATCCGCCAAAGTTCCTCCGATGACTTGGTGGGCAGCTTCCGGGAAACCAAAGCTTTTGGGTTCCGGGGGAAGTATGGTTGCAAAGCTGAAACTTAAAGGAATTGACGGAAGGGCACCACCAGGAGTGGAGCCTGCGGCTTAATTTGACTCAACACGGGAAACCTCACCAGGCCCGGACACCGGAAGGATTGACAGATTGAGAGCTCTTTCTTGATTCGGTGGGTGGTGGTGCATGGCCGTTCTTAGTTGGTGGAGCGATTTGTCTGGTTAATTCCGATAACGAACGAGACTCTAGCCTACTAAATAGACGTACTTACCGGCATTTCAAGGCCCATCGGCTGTATTGTTACTGAATGTTATTTGTATATTTTGTTTTAATATATTTATAATATGTATGATTGATAATATTCATTTATGTTTTTTATTTCTTTGGGGATAAATTTCTATGTGTAATTACTTAATCTGTATTAATGATATATTTAACATGATACATTAACTAAAGTGACATCAGTTTTTTGATGTGGTTTTTACTGCCGGCGTACAAATAATTCTTCTTAGAGGGACAGGCGGCTTCTAGCCGCACGAGATTGAGTAATAACAGGTCTGTGATGCCCTTAGATGTTCTGGGCCGCACGCGCGCTACACTGAAGGAATCAGCGTGTTTTCCTCTGGCCGAAAGGTCCGGGTAACCCGCTGAACCTCCTTCGTGCTAGGGATTGGGGCTTGCAATTATTCCCCATGAACGAGGAATTCCCAGTAAGCGCGAGTCATAAGCTCGCGTTGATTACGTCCCTGCCCTTTGTACACACCGCCCGTCGCTACTACCGATTGAATGATTTAGTGAGGTCTTCAGACTGGTGCGCGGCAATGTTTTTAAAAGACATTGCCGATGATGCTGGAAAGATGACCAAACTTGATCATTTAGAGGAAGTAAAAGTCGTAACAAGGTTTCCGTAGGTGAACCTGCGGAAGGATCATTAACGAAATATAACAAAACTTGATTTTTGTGATTTTTTATATATATTAATGTTTTGTTAAAATATTTTGTTTATAAATTCCTTATATTTTTATGTAAGTAAAAGAAAAATTTACTTTTTTTCTATAACTTACTTTATAAAATATATAATTTTTATAATATAAAAATTATAATATTGTAATAAATAAATACGTATTTGGATACCAATTTTTAATATATTAAATATATTATTGGTTATAAAGTTTTACATCCAAATGTTAATTTGATTTTTTAATTTTGTTTTTGATATGTGTTTATTTTTATATATCAATATATAAATTTTTTTTTTTTTTTATATTAACAATATTAAAAATTTATTGAATCTATATAAAATAAATAGCATATTCGTAAAATAACAAAACAAGTTATTTTCAATATGTCTTATTTATAATATAGTTATTTAATAAATGAGTTTTCTTTAAAAAAATTTTTTTTTTTTATGATTTGTCAAATAAACAAGCAAGCACTGTATCTAATAAAATTTTATTAAATATTATTATTTATTCTTTTATACAAATGTAAGTCAATATAAAACAAACAAAAAAATTGTTTTTTTATTGCAGTCTTTTTATTATTATTTTATAATAATAAAAAAAGTATAAATTTTTATTTAATATAAATATTTTTTAAAATTTAATAATATAAAAATTACCCTGAACGGTGGATGGAAAGATTACACATGAACATCGACATTTCGAACGCACATTGCGGTCCTTGGATACTGTTCCTGGACCACACCTGGCTGAGGGTCGTATACAATAATATATTAAAAGATTATTTTTAATAAAAGATAATATATTTTTTAAAATATATATCTTATAAATAATAAAATGAATGTTCGTATATTTTTTTAATTTATACGTCATTCTAAATTATATGATGATTTTAATGTATGTATTTTTAATATTATTTTTCTATATCTTACTTATTATAAATGTGTAAGAATAAGAAAATCAAATAATATATCACATCATTTTAATTTAATAAAAATGAGACAATATTTTCTAAAAAAATATAAAAATAAATTTAAACACATATAGTAATGAAAACCAAAAATTATTCATGTATATATGTGTTTTAAATATCTAATTATTTTTATTTTATGAAAATATGAAATAACGAAATAATTTATTTCTTATTAATTTTCATATAAATATTAAATAATAATATTTAAAAATTTAACATAATAACATAAGATAAAATTTTTTGGTTTAAGTAATTACTAATAGTGTTTTTATTTTTTCAAAATAAAATTTTTTTATATTTATTTATAAAGAAAATATTGAAAAAAAAAACATTTTTATTTTATTTATTCATAATTGCGACCTCAGAGTAGGTGAGATTACCCGCTGAATTTAAGCATATTATTAAGCGGAGGAAAAGAAACTAACTAGGATTCCCTTAGTAGCGGCGAGCGAACAGGGAAAAGCCCATCACTGAACCCCATGGCTAAATCAAAATGGTCATTCGGGGAATGTAGTGTTTGGGAGGATCCATAATTTTTTATATAACCTGTTATTTTATGTAATAAGTCCAAGTCCATCTTGAATGGGGCCATATACCCAGAGAGGGTGCCAGGCCCGTAGTGACTATATACTGAATAACAGGTGGATCTCTCCTTAGAGTCGGGTTGCTTGAGAGTGCAGCTCTAAGTGGGTGGTAAACTCCATCTAAGGCTAAATATAACCACGAGACCAATAGCGAACAAGTACCGTGAGGGAAAGTTGAAAAGAACTTTGAAGAGAGAGTTCAAGAGTACGTAAAACCGTTCAGCGGTAAACCTGAAAAACCCGAAAGGTCGAAAGATGAGATTCATTTACTTTTTATCGTATATTAACCAACTTGTATTTGTTAGTGACAAAATTTATTATTATTTTTTTTTTTTTTTTTATTAAAATTGGGGTACTGCTGTCGGTGGATGGCGCGGTCAGCAGCACCCGGCGGCATCGCCTACTAAGGGCATGCGCCGCCAAAACTCAGTAAAGATAAAAACAACACATAAAGACAGGAACACATAAATGCAATAGACAATGGACAACATACACATATTAAAATTCAACGATGAGCCCTGCCATCCCAGGGCCTAAAAAGTACGGACAGTCCTTGGTGGCGGTACGCTAAGGGCTAGCCAGAGCGTCCGGTCACCAAGGTCTGAAATCCAACGATGAATCTCCGAGGTGTAAAGGGCCTCGGAGTGGAAAATACTGACTAGAAATATCACAGGAAAAGCGAAATCTTATTACGTCACTGGGGAGCCACAGGCCGACCGGTGCCGCAATAAGTAGTTAAAAACGATACCGCTGAAGGATCACAACAGCAAGCCTACAGCGGCACGACAAAATATCACAGATAAGAACAACAACTGATGTACCACCTCGGGTGGAAAAGGCCCTCAGTGGTACATCGTTAAAATAAAACAAATTAAAATCAATCTTATTAAAAAAACAAAAACAACAATATCACAGTTTTCAAAATTTCTTGCTCTGTGACACGATTCCTCTCCCCATAGTCTCGACAATTCCGAAATGGCTTCGTCAACACCTAGGAACTCACGCGTGTAGGGACAGTGACATCTGATTACTGAGCAACATGTACTGTTCTGTCAGATAACTGATTACTGGGTACATGTGCCGTTCTGTCAGGTGTCGGGGTCAACCTACACGGGAGACCGCTACGATGACTAGGCCACGTTCGTCCGAGTCGAAGCTACAGAGAACGGGACAATGCCACAGAGTATCACAAAGCCAACATCTAACCTGTGTTCGTATCACTTCGACGGGGCGGAAGCCGCCATATCAACGCCCACGAACGCATCCGTACGAGGGACGACGACGTCTCCTTACTGGGCGAGCTCGCTCAAGCTGTTCGGGCAGACGTCGACTCGTACGTGTGGCCGATGAGAACGAGTGCGTCGGGAGCCGCATTCCTACCCATCGAAATGACAAGAACAAGGCCAGGGAAATATCACAGAACGAGCAGATTAAAAAATACCACCTCAGGCATGAGAACCCAAGGTGGCATAACAACTATCACAGGTATAAAAATATCACAGATCAGTCAAACAAAATCACAAATGCAATATCACATATTTCAACTCGTCTGAACAGTCTCGTCGGACTCTGAAGATCACGCCCATGAGAGTAGACAGCACTGACGACGTATTGAATTCCGGTGAAGGTACCAATTAAACCAAAAACAAGCTGACGCAGGCATAACACTCACTCGGGGGATACGACATCGTCCCCTCCACACGATCATCCTTGTCGAAACACGGTACCAGAGCCTCGTCAGCCTGCTAGCCGAAGCTAACAGTTGCCCGCCGGGCACGAACGGGGACGTGCAGGTTGGATTTTAGCCCAGCAAAATTTATTATTATTATATATTATAATTTTTTATGGTATATCTATAATTTATAAAATTATTGCACTACTATATGTTGTGTATAATAACGAGGTATGCACTTCTCATCTTGTAGGACGTCGCGACCCGTTAAATATTGATTTATGAAATATTTTTGTGCATTGTATATTATATTATAAATTTTTATTTATTTGTGTAATATATATTATGCCTATATTATCTAATTAATTCATTGTTTGACGGTATAAATATTCATAATATAAGATTAAGTGTAAAAATTTTTTTTTTTACACGTTCATTACCTAAAACGAGTATATATGGGTTTTATTAGGTTTTTTATATTTCTTAATAAAACATATGATTTTATTTGGTTTTTATACCAATAAATCATACCATATTACTGTCAGTTTTTAGGTATTAATTTGAACAATAATCTTTTTGTCAGCGACGCTATAGCTTTGGGTATTTTCAGGACCCGTCTTGAAACACGGACCAAGGAGTCTAGCATGTGCGCAAGTCATTGGGAATAAAATATTTTTTCATCGAAATATTAATAAATTTTATGAAACCCAAAGGCGAAATGAAAGTAAAATAATTTTTTTTAGAAAAATTTTTATTTTTTTTATTATAAATTTGAGGGAGGATATATTTTTATTATGTATTAAATATCGCACTCCCAGGGCATCTTATATTATTCTTATAATTTTTTTATAATTTTTATTATGAATAAAGGTGCACCTAGAGCGTACACGCTGGGACCCGAAAGATGGTGAACTATGCCTGGTCAGGACGAAGTCAGGGGAAACCCTGATGGAGGTCCGTAGCGATTCTGACGTGCAAATCGATCGTCGGAACTGGGTATAGGGGCGAAAGACTAATCGAACCATCTAGTAGCTGGTTCCCTCCGAAGTTTCCCTCAGGATAGCTGGCGTTCATCATTCAACGAGTCTCATCCGGTAAAGCGAATGATTAGAGGCCTTGGGGCCGAAGCGACCTCAACCTATTCTCAAACTTTAAATGGGTGAGATCTCTAGCTTGCTTAAAATCATATATTGATTTTATTTTTTATTTTATATATATGTGAAGCTATGAGAATAATATTTTTAATTAAGATAATATTTATGGATCAGAATGCTAAGTGGGCCACTTTTGGTAAGCAGAACTGGCGCTGGGGGATGAACCAAACATAGAGTTAAAGCGCCTAAATCGACGCTTATGGGATACCATGAAAGGTGTTGGTTGCTTAAGACAGCAGGACGGTGGCCATGGAAGTCGGAATCCGCTAAGGAGTGTGTAGCAACTCACCTGCCGAAGCAACTAGCCCTGAAAATGGATGGCGCTGAAGCGTCGTGCTTATACTCTATCGTCAATTGTTATTATAGATATTTATTATTTTTATAAAAATTTTTAAATATCATGAAAACTTGACGAATAGGAGGGTCGCGATGGTGTGCGCGGAAGGATTGGCCGTGAGGCTGTCTGGAGCCGCCATCGGTGCAGATCTTGGTGGTAGTAGCAAATACTCTAGCGAGGCCCTGGAGGACTGACGTGGAGAAGGGTTTCGTGTGAACAGCAGTTGTACACGAGTCAGTCGATCCTAAGCCCTAGGTGAAAACCGATGTTAATGTTGATGTGTTTTAATAAATTATATAATTATTTTTATAAATAATTATTATTTAAAATAATAAAATTTTATAAAATAAATAAATAAATAATAAATAATTACATCCATTGGGCGAAAGGGAAACCGGTTCCTATTCCGGTACCCGGCAGCGGAACCGTATATAAGTCGGGCCCTCATTCACATTATATATGTGTATACGAGTGTTCGTCGGGGTAACCCAAAGAGGCCTGGAGACGCCGTCGGAAGATCCAGGAAGAGTTTTCTTTTCTGCATGAGCGTTCGAGTTCCCTGGAATCCTCTAGCAGGGCGATAGGGTTTGGAACGCGAAGAGCACCGCAGTTGCGGCGGTGTCTGGATCATTCCCTCGGACCTTGAAAATCCAGGTGAGGGCCACGTGGAGGTGTCGCGCCGGTTCGTACCCATATCCACAGCAGGTCTCCAAGGTGAAGAGCCTCTAGTCGATAGAATAATGTAGGTAAGGGAAGTCGGCAAATTAGATCCGTAACTTCGGGATAAGGATTGGCTCTGAGGACCGGGGCGTGTCGGGCTTGATTGGGATGTAGGTTATGGCTAACGTGCCGGGCCTGGGTGAGGTGATACCATATTACCTACTAAATGTTATACATATGTTTTGTAAATTTTATTTATTAAAATAATAAATAATTATAATGTGTGTATTTATGTATTATATAGAACAATTATTGGAAAAATCGATTTTATTTGTAATTATATTTAATTATTGTATGGTACAGTACTGATATATAAAAATCTGATTTTTTATTTTTGTTATTTTATTAATATGTACTCCATAAGAATAATTTATAAATTACATAATTTTCTAAGTAATTAGTTATTATGTGTATAATAAATGAATATTTGGGGATTTAATATATATTTGATAATAATCATTTATGTAAAATGATGGCTAAAGTTTTTATATACAAATGCTGTATTATTTATATAATAAAACTAAATATGATTTATTTATAATAATTTCATTAAAAGTTTTTTCATTTGTTCGAAAAATACTTTACATATCTATGTAATTATTGAAAATTTTTTAAATTATTATTTACTTGTATGCTATTAATGAATTAATTTTGGGTATATGTTTTTCTGTGGATCCGAACTCGGTCCCGTGCCTTGGCCACCAACTTTCTTGCTGCGAGACTTTACTCAACATACATATATATCATATAATTTTTATATTTATATTTTTATTTATTTAATTATATTATATTAAAATGAAAAATATATATGCGTAAGTGTTCTCTTCGGCCGCCATTTAACGGTTAACTCAGAACTGGCACGGACTAGGAGAATCCGACTGTCTAATTAAAACAAAGCATTGCGATGGCCCCAACGGGTGTTGACGCAATGTGATTTCTGCCCAGTGCTCTGAATGTCAATGTGAAGAAATTCAAAAGAAGCGCGGGTAAACGGCGGGAGTAACTATGACTCTCTTTGGGTCTCGGTGCGGAGTCTCTCCTAGGCACCAGCTAATCGTCGTGTGTCTGTGTCGCCAATAAGGGGACACACACACACGGCGATTGGTTCCTTGCGCACCTCCTCGTGGTGAGACCCGGGCAACGACATGTGTTCGGTAAGCGTAAGGCAGAGAACAGATGGGGGACTAGCCATCCACCATTCTAGGTCCATATGGCTCCGAAAAATGACGATATGGCCTCGGCCCACGGGGACCACGTTCCCGGTACCTCGCAGGAAACTTAGGGGAACATTGATGACGGCCCGGACTACCTAATTAAAGTTCCCTTTGTACAAAGAAACTGTACAATATGCGTCAGCACAAACAAGGGGAACTATATACACCTGAGTCTGGTAGACGAAGAAAGCCATTTAAAACAGCGTCACCCACTGGTGAGGGTGACGTACGTCTGCCAGACCTGCGGCAAGAATTATCTGAGGAGGCATGCTGCGCTGACGCACCTGCCCAAATGCCCTGTGGGGACATTGGAAACTTGGAGGGCGTCCAATGTCCTAACTGTGAACTTAAATTTGTTAGTAAAAGAGCTGTAAGTACACACCAGAGGCATGCACACCCTGAGGAAAGAAATATAGCAAGGCAAGAGATACCTCAGGCTGTGCTTGTCCCTGCTCCTCGTCAGAACCGTCGACGTAGCTGGACCGACGAGGAGCTACAATTATTAAATGATTTAAACCAAAGATTTTCGAATGAAAAGAATATAAACGCCAAAATTGGCGAAATTTTAACAACTAAGACGACTCAACAAATTAGGGACAAAAGGGCAGAGATAAAGAGAAAGGACCAGCGCACACTGGGGCGTGCGTCTGGCGAGGATACCCTAGGTCCAGAGGCTCCTCCCCCTGCCGAACCTCAAGGTACCGATCCACCACCAGAGCCTCCAATCGGACCTGCAGGGAAGCAATCACCCGCCGATTTAGGTGTCCCGGCGGTGCTGATTGAGGATGTTGATGAAGGGGCCCAGTCTACTATCAATTGGGCAGTGGAACTACTAGAATCCACCTTGGCGGAATATGATTTTAATACCACCAAGCCTTCATTACATCCCGTGGAACGCCAGCTTCTACAGCTAATTGATTTTACCACTGTTAACCATGGAATTTTATCACAACGACTAATCGATGACACGTATGAATTAATACACGAGATTTTAATTAATCATCCTGACAATAAAGAGAAGCGGCGTCCAAGAAAAAGGGGAACGGGCAAAAGGGGGCAACGAAAGTTTATCTATGCCCGTACACAGGACATCTACAACAAAAGCCCAGGCCAACTCGCGAAACTGGTGCGCGAGAATGTGTCCGTGTGGGAGAGACCAGTTTGTCCCCTCACTGGCCTCGAGGTGGAACAGCATTACAACGAAATCTGGGGTAAGACTTCCGACCCCGTTGTTCCAGCCTCTTATAAGCTGCAGGAGCATACGCCGAAGCAGCTTGACGACGTTTGCCCCCGTATTACTTTAAAACAGGTGCGCAAACGTGTCGCCCGCACGAAGAAAGACACAGCCGCCAGGCCAGATAATATCTCGGTGAGAGCGCTCAATAGCCCGGTGGTTTTAAGACTCCTCCATCTCTTCTTCAACATACTCCTTTCTACCGGAAAGACACCAGTGAGATGGACCGGGAACCGAACGACACTCCTCCTTAAAGAAGGCAAAGACCCCACGAAAGTGGGGAGTTATAGGCCAATTACAATATCATCTATCGTATCACGAATTTACTGGGGAATTATTGATGAATCCCTGAGGAGGGTCGTTCGTTTCTCTCCCCGCCAGAAGGGCTTTGTCCCGGAAGGCGGGGGTTTTAACAATGTGCAAATCCTTGCGGAGTTACTACAATCCGCAAAACGCGAACAAAAGAGCCTGGTCGTAGTGCAACTAGACATAGCAAAAGCGTTCGACACAGTTCCTCACCAGGTGATCGAACCCGCACTACGTAGGGTGGGAATTCCATCACACATAACCAAAATGATCGTGAATTCCTACCAGGGTGTGTACACGGACTTCGATAGTCTTAAGGTTTCGGTGCCAATTCTAAGAGGAGTGAAACAGGGGGACCCATTGTCCCCCTTTTTATTTAACTGCGTTACAGAACCACTCCTCTTAGAATTGGAAAACAGTCCAGGATACACCATATCTGGGGAGACAAAAATATCAAGCATTGCGTTTGCCGATGATCTTGTCTTATTTGCAAACAATGTTAACGATGCAAAGCATCTATTAAATAAAACTAATGAGTTCTTCGGCAATCTCCAGATGGCATTATCACCAACCAAATGCCGGGCGTTTCATATTACACCGGTGAAACGCTCTTGGTGTATAAAGGACCCTGGACTGGATATCAATGGAGAGTTGATCCCGTATGCAGGGCCGGGATCAACGCTAGACTACCTTGGTGCAAAGATCTCCCCATGGTTGGGAATAAATATTAAAAGCGTAAAAGATAATATATAGAAAATATATAGAGTGAAAAGACTGAATTTAAAACCACACCAAAAGGTAGATCTTATATCCACCTATCTCATACCCCATTATCTCTTCCCCCTAGTCCTGGGGGTTGCCCCCGCAACCACTTTAAGACAAATTGATCAAGATCTGCGGGTGGCAATAAAAGATATTATGCACTTGCCATCGTCCACATGCGATGGTATTATTTATAGTGCGAAGAGAGATGGAGGCATGGGATTCCCCAAGCTAGAAACAGTGGCCGCGTTATCTAGTTTGGCGGCGGGTTATAATTTTCTCAATAACCCGGACCCTGCTATCGTAGCTCTTGGGGCCAGCTCGGGACTCTCGGGCAGATTAACGAGCCTGGCCCGCGCGTTGCGCCTTAACTGGCCGGTCGCTGACATCAAAGATATATATAAATACAAGAAAGTATTGAAAAAGCAAGAGCTACGAAAATGGGGGGAAACGACGATGGGGAAAGCTACCAAACATTTTGAAGACAGCCCCATCTCCAATGCGCTATTCTACCAACCCACCTTAATGAAGCCCAATAGGTATATTACCGCTT